>PVJH01002047.1:0-181421 GCA_004026705.1 Nesogale talazaci | reverse complement strand
AACATCATTCCTGGATCATACATAATTATCAACTTAGAAATTAGCCTGCCATATGTGGTCACAGGAGAACAATGGGGCTTTTCTTTTCTCGTTAAGAGTTACAGTCTTGGGAACTCACAGAGACAGTTCTGTCCTGTCCTATTGGGTCACTCTGAGTTGATATCAACTGGATGGCATTGGGCTTGATCAATTTTTTTTTTTTAGTTTATATTTGGTCAAACACTTAATCTATTTAGCCCTAATGTGATGGCTGGAAGTTCTCCTCGGTGAATGTCTGGGGTTAGATGGCCCTGAAAATGTTGCGTTTGCAACTGCTTTTCCAGATTTACGTTGCTTGGTTCAGAGTGCAGTCCATTCTTTGTAATGGTGGACTTTTGAAAAGAAGTGCTCCTAGCCGTAAGCTGTTCTGAGCACAGACATATATTTCTTTAAAAAAAAAAATTTGGGGGGGGGTTGAGCCCCGGTGGCATAGTGGTTGTGCGCAGGGCTGCGGCCCACTGGGATGGAGGCTCAATTCCAGCTCCACAGGAGCAAAGACTGGGCCTCCTACTCCCACCACCAGAGGGCAGTGATGCCCCCCCCAATTTTTTTTCCAGACACATATTTCAATGTGTGCTTCTGCAGTGGAAAATTTGCCATTGCCTCTGGAGCATTTATGCAACTCAAGCAGGGACTGGTCTTCAGCTCGTCGTCACTTTGCAGCACGGTGATTTCGTGTTGTCAGTTATCAGGCACAGCAGCCAGTCCCAAGTTAAATGGTGCAATAAAGATGCTAAATTCTGTGGGTTTACTTTTTATGTCCTTGAATCTTTCATGAAATGCCTCAATTAGTTGACACATTTCCTATCATATTCAAATGTCATAGAAAATTTCTGTTCTTCCTTTTGAGTTGCAATCTCCCCAGGCTTCATTTAGCTTCAAAATTCTTGCCCATGTGAAAGCAGGGAAACTGGTTGGAGCCCTGTGGGTTGATGTGCACTTCTGCGAGGTACTTGGTCATATTCACCATGAATGCCACATCACACATCAATTGGCTATCATTGAGTTCCTAGAGAGATTTCTCCCTTTCCGAACTGTTTGACTTCATCCTGAAGTTCACAAAACTTCATGAGCATATTCCCTTAATGTATTTATATTGATGAGGGGGTAGAGATTATTGTCCCACTACACTTCCAAATGACAAACAAGATTGCTATACCCAGAGTCAATCGTTCAGTAACTCCTCCAACTGGTGTGGCTAGCCCCGCTGCTTGGATAAACTTTATGCATGGCATGACTATTGTCATCACACTGTTGAGCCACAATGACTACGCACAGACTTTCTGGAAGTAGGACGCTGAGGCAGATAATTAAATCACTTGACTCAAGACAGATGATCCACTTCTTTTGACCAAGGCAATGAACCCTTTTTGGGGGTGGGGGCAACCAAGTACCCTCTGCAGTAAGGCTACTGAACTTCTCAAAGTTCAGTACTTTGTCCCCCTTCCCCATTGATAAAATATCTCTCAAGCAAGTTCTCACCTCTGACAGTGTCACACCTGGCTTCCAGTGAAAGCAGTTCCTCTCACACACCAAAGTCTCCAGTTATCCCATGAATGAAAAGGGCCAGTTGGGCAGTACTTGGTGTGTCTGTAGGCTGGTCCCAAACAGACAGAAGAATTCTTCTGCAGAATTCTTCAGGGTTTTCCCAGTTGATAAGTCAGTACTCCTGTCTGGGATGGCTCTAGGAGACAAAGTAGCCCTGAGAAACAATTTGCCTTTGTCTGATGCTAACAACTCCACAGCAGCTACCTAGCACTACTCCACAAGACGCCCCCTCTTCTTGAAGGCCCAGCCTTGTCATTAGCTCGCTCACTACATAACTCGCCTGAATAACTTTGTTTCTGTCCCAAGGAAGCCTACTGAGAGTGATTTGTGATTCCAAACTCCACCGAAGAGCATTGATTTTTAGCTAGAGGCATTTGGCCTCCCAATTCACTAAGTTTAGCAAGTGTTGAGCTGTAATTTGAGTTCCAGATCAGTTGTCATTGCTGTTTTAAGTTACTACTTAACATGTTGTCATAACCTCGCCTTTGACTTCAACTAAAACAAAATCGTTTGACCATTTCTCTTGGAAAGATCGATGCAGAACTCTCCATCAACATTTACTTTCTTTGTAGTCACCATTTGTGGGCATATAAGCCATTTACATTTTACTAACTGGGCAGCGTTGTGTGCTGCAAGTGACACAATCATTTTGCTTTGATTGCTGTACTGATCCTGCACCTTGAATTTAGAACATATTTGACGTTTCTATTATTGATGATTGAGGTCTTGTCTGCGTACTGTAATTTTCATCTGAGAGTTTGTTTCTGAGAAGATCAGTGATCGTGGACATGTGGATAAAGATTGGATTGGAGTTAGAACCTATGTTGGCAAAGAAATAAACAAAGTATCTTCATCAATCATAGGAAGTAGGGTCATCAGTGTCACCAGGTATCATCTCATAGCATCTTGTCTCATCATCACCAGATCGCCATAGTTTCACCACAGTGTGTTAAGACAGTGTGTTAACATTTCACAACATGTACACTTCTGCCTGATACTGATTGTCCTCTAAGTGAGTGAAATCCAGGCAGATGGGCTGTATGCAGCCAATGAAAAGCATATGCCTATCCTGTCATGTGTCCATATGTATCCTATCTGTCCTGTAATGGATGGTCCGTGCTTGTGCTTCAAAATTCATGTTATTATGATTACTTAATACAAACTTATGTTGGTATGAAAAAACAAAGCTTCTAGGTGAATTGAATTTCGATTCTCATCTACGGCTGCCTCAGCAGGACCAGACTAAGTGATTTCTCAGGCCTGAGATGGCTGATGGCCTGGGCATTCTCCACCTAAGGTACAGATGGTAATACATATTTGAAGCTTCTTCAGTAACTACTACAGAAAGCATGGGAAACCATTTCAATTTCCCAAATGAACAACAGAAAGTGGAAGAGATATCCTATCTTAGAACAGCTACAGTGAACATGCTCAAGATACTGAAAGACTATTGGTATGAAACTGATTCCAGAGGAGCCATGTCACATGAGGTTGCAGGGAAAGTTCAGAGTCTGAAAGTAAACATAGATAGCTTTCTTTTTAGTGCTCAAAAGACAGGAGGTAAAAATGTGAGTGGGCAGCGGCTTTTCTAAACTATGGTCCCATTAATAAGACTGAAGACCTTGGCTTGCCTTCAGCACCTCTATTCAATTGTTCATTAACTATTCAGATTTATGAATTCAAAGATTTTTTTGAACTCACCTGTCTAGTTCTATGCTCCTATACAAATTCAGACCTTAGCAACTCTCGTGCGGTACACAGGTGGACACTCTGAGGGAACTAAAGGCGGCTTCTTTGAGGCTGTCACCATGTGAGGGTCATTAGAAAACAATGAAAGGGATCCCCATGATCTGTGCAACATGGGGAACCTAGAGGAGTGGGTAAGAGGTGTTCTTGGAAGAACTTCCTACACAAGTATTTGGGATTTCTATGTGAAATCACATTGAATGAAAGAGTACCAACTATGTGCAGCCACCCAAAGTGTTAAAGAGCAAAGATGTCACTCTCAGGACTAAGGTGTATCTGACTCAAGTCATGCCATGAGTGTGCTTCAAAAAAAAAATGAGAAAATTCCAGTATCTTTAAAAGCCATCCCCCCTGCGAACCCCGTAAAACACTCTCCATCTCCACTATGTGCAGAAGCTGGATAAAGAATTAGGAAGAGTGAAAAATTGATGTCTTTATATTATGGTGCCAGCAAAGAATATCGACTCTATGATGACTTGTTAGAAGAGTGGGAACTTCTGTCTTGGATGAAGTACAGCAAGAATGCTCCTTAGAAGGGAGGATACAGCTCTCCAGGAGCAAGGCTGGGCTTCCCACTCCCACCAGGGCAGTGATGCCACAAAAAAAAAAAAAAAAAAAAGGGAGGATAGTGAGATTTCATTTCAACTGGCTTGGTCATGCTATCAGAAGAGGCAAGTCCCTAGAGAATGATACCACGCTTGGTAAGATGGAGGGTCACCGAAGGAACATGAACACCTCCAGGAGAGTGAGACAGTGGCGATAACAAGACACTTGAACATAGCAATGATTGGGAGGATGGTGATGAAGTGGGTAGTTTTTTAGGGTCACTATATATTAGAATAGAACTGATGGTACCTGGCAACAACAAACTTGGGCAACAACCTGATGATATCTTCAGGTAATGTTATAGTTTTTCTGAATTGTCGTGAGCAAAAAGTTTTTAATTATACTCACTTTGTCATTTTCCTTGACCTATGTGTTCTTTTGGCTTTTAGTCAGCTTACTTATGAATATTGTCTGGCATTGAAACATTGTTCAGGCAACCGATTATATTAATTAGAGAAAGTAAGTAAGAAAACAAAACATAGGATGTCTTCTTATGTTGGTTTGGAGGGCAGATGCAGTTGTTCCTGGGACTTGCTTACAGTTGCATATGTAAAAGAGTGGCGGGTGTAGAGTTCAGATGGGCAAGAAAGTTTGCTGAGGTGGGAAAGGGACTGACAGAAGACCCTAACTTTATTTGCAAAAACAAACACAAACTGACTGCCCTCAAATTCATGTTGACTCACAGTGGGCTTACAGGACAGGCTGGAACTATCCTTGCAACATTCAGAGACTCCCTTTTCAGTGGGAGTAGAAAGCATCATCTTTCGAACTGTTGATCTCGAGGTTGGCAGCCCAATGCCTGCAACCCACGTCATCTCCAGAAAATTATTTTCGAACAATTCTTTGTCTTTCTTTCTTTCTTTTTTTTTTTTTTAACCACAACTTAGATTTTCAAAAACTCAAATAGTTCTAATTTAGCTTCCCTTGGGTTTGCATTCAGGTTGGAGTTCCTCTTTCCCGGAGGCATGGAGGCCGGCAGTCTGCTTTAGTAATCTGTTTGCTTTTGGCCTAATCCCACCATTTCCAGGACAAGGTTCTGCCATCACAATAGATTTTCAAAGATCATAGTGTTTCAAAGATTGAGAAGGGTAATATAAAGAAAAGAGGAGCCTTCTCAGTCAAAATACTCAGCGTGAGGCCAGCTTTGACCATCCTCCCCCTAGCTTGGTGATTAGGGGAAGCGACTTTGCTTCACTTGTTTCATCCACAGGAGGCAGCAGCCAGCCTGGAATCAAATGAGTCCCTGTGCAGCTTTTGATCTCTGGGGGTGGGGAAGGGTGGGGGGGGTGTTATGCAGAGCATGAGCTGGCTTTGCTTCTCTAGTTGCACCCCTTTCCTGATTCCTTTTCGCAAGGTGTCTTTACCTTGGAGGGAGACTGTGCGTCCCTCTGCAATCCCTGGGCCTCCAGTGGAATTGCCAGTCTGGAAGGTCTTTCTGGCAATAGAAAGACGTTTTGGATCCACCCCCACATTTTGGCTACTGGAATTGACCAAGACACGGTGGTAGGACCCCAATGGGGTCAACTAAATCCGTTTTTTTCTAGCTATGTTAGGATGGAAGTGGCCTAATGGCACAGTCCTTACAGTGCTGGGCTGTTAACCACAAACTTATTATCTGTTTGGACCTTTGAAGAAGAAGGTGGTGACCCACTTCCATAAAGACTGGCAGCTTGGAAAGTACTGTGGGGCAGTTCTGCTCTGCCCCACAGGGTCCCTGGGAGGTAGAATCTCCGTGATGCCCTTGGGTTTGACTGGGCTTGGGGGTTATTAGGAGGCTGTTAGCAATGGCCTCCACCAGAAGAAAGGAAGGTAAGAGGTCTGGAGGGGCCAAGCTGAGGAGCAGTGAGCCCCCTGTGGTGCTACCCTTCCTGGTGGGAGAGCTCCTGATGTGAGAGCTCTGTGAAGCTCCAGTTTCAGGGAGAGAGCCTCGGGGCCAAGGCGGGGAGATTTCTTTCTGCTGAGGCTACTTACAATTCACTTTTAGTCCTTTAAAAACAAAAGAACTAATAAAATGCAAGCTCCCTTTTTCTGCCCATAATAACACCTTAATGTGTTAGTATCACATGAAAGTGAAAACTATGCCTTTGTTCCATTGTCAGGGTTTTTCACACATTTAAAAACAGAGCACTTATCTGTCTTATCCTCTATACTGTTCAGTACGTAAGAAAACACTCTCTGTATTAAAAGGTCATGCTTGATTCTTAACAAACAAGTAAAAAAACCCCAAACACCCCAAACTACTTTTCGAGACTTTTCCCCACATTATGGCTTCTCTTTACACATCTTTAACTACAGTCGTAGAAGAAACCTAGCCAGATCTCTCCTTAGAAGTTAGGGTAGTGACACTTCATCTCCTCTATTTCGGACATGTTATCAGAAGAAACCCCTCCCTGCAAAAGGACCATGCTTGGTAAAAGAGAGGGCCAGGAAAAAGATGCCCTTGACAAGATGGACGAACACCATGGCTACAACAATGGGCTGAACCAAAACAACCGTGAGGATGGTACAGGGCCAGGTGGTGGTCCTTCCATTGTACATAAGGTCACTGTGAGTCAGAACTGACACTGTGGCATTTATCAATGACTCTAGCCTCTGATACTCAAACAGATCATGTACACTACTGGGAATGTTTGAGACCTTCTTAGTTTTTATTTCTGTGCACGGTATGACTTTACACTATGAGTATACATAAAAACTTCTAAAAGTAATACAGAGGCACCATGAATTCAATAAATAACCACTTAGGTCATTATAATAATTTTTTTCTTCTATTATAATTCAACTGCTCACAGAAGCAGCAACCAAAACATCAAAAGACTATATGCATGGGCTGAGCCCTGGTGGCGTAGTGGTTGTGTGCTGGACTGTGGCCCACAGGGTTGGCGGTTCAAATCCAGCAGCAGCTCTCCAGGAGCAAGGCTGGGCCTCCCACTCCCACCAGAGGGCAGTGATGCCCGCCCCCTCCAAAAAAAGAATTAGTATTCAAAGACTATATGTATTAGGTAATCTACTACATAAGACCTCTTCAGAGCATTGAAAAGCAAAGATGCTCGCTTGAGGACTAAGCGAGGGTGACTCCAGCCATGGTATTTTCAGTTGCATCCTATGCATATAAACGTTGGACATTGACTAAAGAAGATGGAAAAAGAATTGATGCATTGAATAAAGAAGACTGTCTATGGCCATACCACCCTGAATGCACCCGATCTCATCTGATCTTGGAAGCTAAGCTGGGTCGGGCCTGGTTAGTACTTAGTACTTGGAGGGGAGAATAAAGAAGACTGAAAAAGAACTAGTGCTGGAGAAGAATGCTGACAGCATTAAGGACTGCTAAAAGGAAAAACAAATCTGTTCTGGAATAAGTATGTTCAGCATCCTTACAGACAAGAATGGCAAGACTTTGCCTTATATACTTTGGATCTTTTGGAAGAAACAAAGGTGGTGGCTGAGCCCCGGTGGTGTAGTGGTTGAGAACAGGACTGCAGCCCACTGGCTTGGTGGTTCTAATCCAGTTGCAGCCCACCAGAGGGCAGTGATGCCTTAAAAAAAAAAAAAGAAACAAAGAAACAAAGGCGGAATTCTCCCGAAAAGCTACGATGGTAACACTTCCTCTCATGTACTGTGGACATGTTATTAGGAGCAGCCAGTCTCTGGGAAAGGACATTCATGCTTGGTAAAGTGGAGAGGCAGAAAAACAGAGGAAGGCCCTCAATTGAGGAGATGGATTGGCACAGTGGCTCCAAGAATGGGCTCTAGCAGGGGGATGACTGTGAGGGGGGTGCAGGACCACAGCGTTTCCTTCAGGTGGGACGAAGACAGGACTTTTCCACAATTATATAGTCCAAAATGTTAAGCAAACTATTTGCCAGCATTTAGTTGGAAGTCAGTAGTTAATATTCTCCCTGAAGCTCCCAGTTATCTGAGGCCTTTGTATGTCTCACACTAGAGCTGACTCCCCTGCTGTTAGGATGACGGTTCCCTTCCATTGAAACCTGTGGGCGGATTCACAGGCTGTTGCTAATGATCTCTAGTGTAACCTGTTTAGCCACATCCAGGAGTCTGATTTTGTCACATGGGACCCCGATGCCTCCCTTTCCTATAACGTGTGCATATAGCACAACCCTTCCTGTGTCGTATGTCCTTACCTGCAATTAGGGGTCTTGCATGGCTCCAAAGGGTATGTATGGATTGGACATACGAAAGAGGTCTCTTGTGCCTCTCCTCTGTCTCTCCTGCCCCTCAGCTCCATATACTCTCGGATCCTTTCCCTCATGTAATCCCTTCCCCCACTCCCTCTCTCTCCACGTGGACCACCCACCTGGCGGAGGTGAGCATGCTACCAGGATGTGATATATGTCTGACTCTTGATTTCTCTCTTTGTCATGCTCTCTATAACTTTACCATAATAAATTATAATCATCGCTGTACACGGGCCTACAGGACCCATGATGTATGTATCAGAGGCTGGCCTTCCTCAGATACCTTTTGTTGTGCATATGGTCATTATAGATCAGAGTCGACTTGATGGAATTTAACAACAACATAACCTCACCCGATGACATCACAAGGAAGGGCATTGTTGGCTTATGGAGCTTCACTAATCACAAGATTGAAGCCATGTCAAATGTTTTGATGTAAAAACCAAACAGGAAAACATGTTACATGTTCCCCAAACCAACAAAAACTCCTAGGTAACCTAAATTTTCTCATACAATTTTTTTAAATGGTGGATCATTTATTATAATGCTCAAAGTATGTAAGGTAGGTATGAATTAAATTATTAATTCATATGAAGCAACTTCACTCATCAATCACAAGAAGGACTGGATATGCAGCTGTCATATGGGTTTTGGCATTGTGTAAAGAAACCCTCTTTCATATTGGAGAGCACAGGAGGAAAAGAGGAGGCTTTCTATTTCTGTAGAGTCTCTGTCAGAAACCCCCTGGGGCAGTTCCGACTCTGTTTGATAGAACAACCACTAGAAGTTGGAATGGACTGGATGGAACGGAGTTTGAGCATGGTTGAGCATGTGGTCCAGTGGGTACCAGTTGGGTTGTCAACTGCAAGGCCAGCGATCTGAAATGCCCAGCTGCTCTGAAGGAGAGAGATGGAGCATAATACTCCTGTAAATAATTACAGTCTTGAAAACCCACAGGAGCTGTTCCACCTGGCCTGCATGGTCCCTGTGAGTTGGCAGTGAGTTTGGAGTTTGGTTTTTCATTATGATGCCACCAGAACTAATTTCTAGAAACTTTGTCTTTATACTTTGGAGAAGATGCCCGTAATCTTTTCAAAGGAAAGAGCAAGGTATGACTCTTGCCTTTTTAGATCGCTTTGTCTCATCTGAGAGAATTCTACTTCTTAATTGCAGGAATCATAAGTTGAGGGAATTTTTTACCTCGATCTATCAATAGGTAAATGAATTTTGATGGAAATTTGTTTGATTAACATTTAAAATATTTCCTGACCCTCAAAGATATGATGCTGAAAACAAAATGAGGAAAAGGAGTTGGGCCCAGCTCAGGCACCACTGACCTGCTCTTCCCACTGCCCTTGACTTTGTAAGTCTTTTCTGAAACAAAAATCAATTCTCTCAACTTCTTTCACATTCTGTTCCCAGTGTTGCATCATAGTCCACTGATTTCAAGGAACCTCCTATCTATTCTCCCAGGGATAATATTCAGAGATGGCTAAAAAAAGAGAGAGAAGTGACATGGTGGTTGTCAAGATTCCCTTTAAACTTGAGGTTCTAGAATTCTCTCAGCCTTGGCCTCTTAGACACACCATGGCGGTCTAGTGAGTTTGCAAGCTGACCTGCTAACTTCCAGGTCAACAGTTGCAAAACACCAGCACTCCATGGGTGAAAGACCAGGCTTTCTCCTCTGGTAAAGAGTGACAGCCTTGGAAACCCTCAGGGGCAGTGCTACTCTGTCCCTTGGGATTGTTAGGGCTCGGAGTCAACTTGATGGCAGTGTGTTTGGCGATATTGCATTTGTTGTTGCTTAGAGGGTGGTCCCTGGATCAGCAACTTAAGCATAATCCAGTGACTTCTTAGAAATGTAGAGTTTCAGGCCCTGTCTAGGCCACCTGAAGATGTGCCGGGCTTTTAACAAGATTCCCAGATCATTAATAGGCACATTAGCATTTGAGAAACACTACTCTACTAGTCCTGAGATTTACTCTGGAAAAGAAAAAGTTGTTCTAATTTTGATGACACTTCATTGCCTAAGATGTGACTGATTCAACCCAGAGTCTTTCTATCACCTCACATGCATGAGAAAGCTAGATAATGAAAGGGGAAGAAAGAAGAATTGATGCATTCGAATAGTGGCACTGGTGAAGAATACTGACTATACCATGGGTCACCCGAAGATCAAACAAATCTGCCTTAGGAAAGACAGAAAATTGTTCTGTGGAGGTGAAAAATGTTTAACCCTTTAACTCAATTACTTGAGATAATTAACCAGAGAAGAGCAATTACTAGAGAAGGACATTGTGTTTGGCAAAGTGAGGAGCATGGAACATAGGAAAGATGGATTGACTCCAAACAGTGAATGCCAACCCTCAGGAGAATGTCACAGGTGCAGGCAAGATTTTGTTCCATTACACTTGAAGTCACTATGAGCCAGAACTGAGCGGATGCAACAGCACCAACAAATTCTGAGAAATGGCCAACTGGGGGAAAGAGGTGTACACGAGTGAAGAGAATGAGATGCTGTTGTAAATCAGCAACCTATAGAGACTAAATCTGAAAAAGAAAAACCCTTGTTTCTGGGGTCTTAAAAGCTTGAAAGTAAACAAGCAGCCAGCTAGCTCCGAAGCACACTAGCTCGTATGACCTCGAGGTGTCAAAAGGTTCAGTAATCAGCCTTTAAGAACTAAAAATCTTATCATTGTGTATCCCACCTTCCTTATCTGATCGCTAATGACAAATGTGTGCATGAGCAACTGTGGTGAAGAAAGCTGATGGTGCTATCAAAAGATGGAGCATCTGGGGTTCTAAAGGCTTGAAAGTAAACAGACGCCCATCCAGCTCAGAAGCAACGAAGCCCACATGGAAGAAGCAAACCAGCCTGTGTGATGATGAGGTGCCAGGCATCAAAGAACTGAAAATTATCATTATAAATGAAGGAGATTACAGATTGGAGACCCAAAGTCCATCAATAGGTAAGCGACCCTCCCCCCTTACAGAGGGGTTGTAGGGAGGAGATGAGCCAGTCAAGGTACAGTGTAGCAACAATGAAATATGCAACTTCCCTGTAGTTCTTAAATGCCTCCTTCCACCCACTATCATGACCCTAATTCTACCTTACAAATCCAGCTAGACCAGGGGATGTACACTGGACCTGGTAACAGGAGTAATTCAGGACAGAAGGTCCCTTCAGGAACAGGGGTGAGAATGGTAGTGCCAGGAGGGTGGAGGGAAGGTGGAATACAAAGGGGGAACCTATTGCAGGGATCTACATATAACCTCCTCTCTAGGGTATGGACAATGGGGAAGTGGGTGAAGGGACACATTGGATAGTGTATGATGACAAAATAATGACAATTTGTATATTATTAAAGGTTCATGGGGGAATGGGGGTGGGGAGGGAAGGGAAATATGGGGAACTGGTACTGATGTCCTAGGTGGAAGGAGGGATGTTTCAAGAATGACGATGGCAACAAATGTGCAAATGTGGTCTGGATACAATTAACATATGTATTATCATGATAGGAGATGTATGAGTCCCCAATAAAATGTTTATAAAGTGAAAAAACAAACAAACAAAAAACAAAACCTTGTCCTTTCTTTTATCTGGTAAGGCTCATTGGAGCACAAGAGCATGAACCATCAGTGTGTCTTTCCTGTGTTTGGTTCCCAAACTTATAAGTTGCACAATCTCAATGCTTGTGACTTTTCTTTGCTCATTGTAAGTCGTTGACACCTGCCATTTCCATCAATTTCCCCCTTCACTAACACCAAACACTTATGTAGAAATTAGGAGGCTTCAGACACTGTTTTAAGTTCTCTATACACACATATAAACTCATTTACACCATCCCAGTCTGGTAGGTAATGTCGGCCTCCCCATTTTCCAGTTGTGGAGTTATAGAGCCAACTCAAATCCAGGTAATTGAAACAAGAACAAAACTGCCAAGTCATGAAGTAAGTTAAAAGGGCATCCTTGGGAGAAAGAGGCATGTATGCCTGAAGTTCTATAAAAACATGTTTTCTCCAATTCTAATAAAGTTAAGATTACTGAAGTAGAAGACTATTATTGGTATTATAAGATCTGTTCAGACCACAGTGTGTTTTCTTTGTTCCTCTGCCTGGTTGCTGACGGTGAAGACAATATTCCCAAGAAAGGCTCACTTGCCCCTGTCAAAAGTTCACCAGCTGCACCGGGTACTCAGAGCTCCAAGGCAGCCTGGCCCTCCCATGGAATTGCCTGTGGCTTTCTGACTCTTCTTCCAGCTGAGATTGGTATGCTGATGCAAGGGGCCTGAGGATGATCCAGAGGAAGAGACGTGGAAAAAAAATAAACACTAAAACATACATGGCAGAAAGCATTCACAAAGCCATCATGATCTTATTATTTGGTCTTGGGAAGGAATTTTATATTTTTTGGTCAAGCTAAGAACAGTATGCATTCTGAGCGTTCTGTATTTTCAGCCTGACTGGTGAGCCAGACCTGAAACAAAGGCTGTGTTGGTCTCCAGGACAGCACGGTTCCCCAGTGCAGGAGGGTCCAGGCACCAGCTGCTTTCCTGGCAGCGAGAAGACTTTTACTAAAAGAGCAAAAGCACGGTCTTTATTCATTTGTGATGATCACTCCTTACATCCAGCTCTTTCTGACCTACACTCCCTGCATCCCGTTGGGTTAAACTCATCAACTGCCTCTTTGGGGTCTCCTCTTTTGGGAGCAGAACAACTCCTCTTTCTCCCTTAGCATGATTGCTGGATTCCAACAAGTGCCCTGTGTGTCACCCACCTTGCCACCAGTATTCCTTTATTATCTGAAAGACTATGGCCAACTTTTTATTTTAATTTGGCAAAATTGTAAATACTACTTAAACACACCCCTCCCCGCCCCCCCCCCCCAAAGAAAAACACTCTCCAATCAAACTCACTGTGATTTCCTCAATGCTGCCTCATAGTGACCCTGGAGCACTCTGAAGAAGCACCCCTGTGGGTTTCAGAATGGTAACTCTGTGGGTGGTAGAAGCCCTGTCTTTCTCTCAAGATGTCGCTGGTGGTTTTGAACTGCTGAGGTTGCAGTTAACAACCCACTGTGAACCCCCTACACCACCAAACGTTAACAGGGACTTTATAGTATACCAGTAAGAGCTTAGTTTGTGATTTGGTCTGTCAATTGAAAGAAAATAGAAGCGGATGAAATTTTTCAAAGGAGGTCACTTCCTAAAATTTGGGATCACTTTCCATGAAATGGCTTGGCCTAGGCTTTCCTGGGCCTCCTCTCTTAGAAGGGAGGAACTACAAATCTCAAACATGACTGCAGGGAAGAGGGAAGGAGTCAGTGAGATGCAATATCTGTGCCTCCATTTTGAATGACAGAAGAATATTTCCCATCTGGTTCTACACAGGACATTGCTGCTGATACAAAGACTTCAAATGTTCTTGATGATGGCCACGTATGTTCTTGGTTTCCTGTTTCTTTTTATTGCTCTTTCCCTCCACCCATCACCTAATCATGGTTACTGATTTAAATGTATACTATGTATATGAGGAGACTGTAACAAATTAATGGAAAAAGAAATTTAAAACACAACAAAACGTTTCCATGACCTTTTTGTGTGATGAGGTTTCAAAGATGCATGCAAGTGTGTATTGTCCAACACAACACACAAAGAATACATTATTATGACCCTAAAAGGTTCCCTTATGCTTTTCCTGGTCATGGTAAACTTATCACGGATTCTCTCAAAAAAACAAAACAAAACAAAAACCCCAAACTCAGTGCCATCCAATTGATTCTGACTCATACTATCCCAATAGGGTGGGGTAAAACTCTGCTAGGTGGATTTCTGAGACTAAAACCTGGTCCTCCTCTCATGGATCAATGGATGATTTCGAACTACTGAACTTGCAGCAATCCAACTAATAACCATTATGGCACCAGTAGCAATGATTACTGTGCCTTCTATTACTCTGAATCAGTCTGTCCTCAAGGATCAGACAAATAGAAACAGAGAGGGTGCATCTTTTGTGCTTGATTTCTTTCACTATGCAAATTGTTGTTAAATTTAATTCATGTTGTCTTTTTAACAATTTGCTTCACTCTATTACTGAATAGGAACTTATTGTATAGATAAGCATATATTTCTTTCTTCCTTCTTTTTGGTTGATTAGATATTGAGGAGGGTAAAGCTTCATTAAGAATAAATGCCTCGGCTGAGCCCCGGTGGCGTGAGTGCAGGATGGTGGCCCGCGGGCTTGGTGGTTCAAATCCAGCGGTGTCTCTCAGGAGCAGCATTGGGTAGTTCCCACGATCACCAGAGGGCAGTGAAGCCAAAAAAAAAAAAAGAATAAATGCCCCATGAATATTCTTGTACAAGTTTTGTACAAGAAGTTTTGTACAAGTTTTGTGTGGACAGGGTAGTCTCATTTTTCCTTTGGTAAATGTCTAGGAGTAGAATTGCTGATCAAGCTATTCTCCTTTTTTTTTATCAATTTTATTTCTCCATTTTATTTCTATCAATATTGTAGGAGAGTTCTAATTGTTTCACATCCTCACCAATACTGAGCACTGTCAATTTTTTAAAACTTAAATGTATACTCTTAATGTAAAGTGACCAGATTCTAAGAGGGACACCATTACCCATGGGCGGGGGTTCTTGATTAAAAATTTGGTCTATATGGAGCAACCAAAATTTTCATAGAATGGAAAAATAGTATTGTAATATGTTTATTTTAATTTTAAAATGAGGTGAGATGTTGCTAAGTTGTTAAAAAAGGGGATGTCTGGTCATCTTATCTTAATATATATTTCCCATGTGATTGATTATGCTAAACATACTTTGATGTATTTAATAGCTATTGCTGCCACTCACCTGTCAGTTTGTGTGGTGCTCTCCATATTACTGTGATACAGGAAGCTATGTCACTTTAAAGAATAAAATCAGCAAGGTCACCCATGGTAGACAGGTTTGGATGGAGCTTCCAGATGAAGACAAGTTAGAAAGGAGAATGTGATGATCAACTTCTGAAGAGAGTGGCAAGAACAAGCCTTATGAACAGCAGCGGAGCATGAGTCTATCAAGTTGGAGGACTCTCAAAATAAGATGGGGAGAGAGATGCCCCTGTGTGGAGTAGTTTCCAGAACTTCCATTCGCTGATGCGGTCTGACTCAAAATGAGAAGAAACAGCTGTGAACTCAACTGATAACAAAAACGTGAAAGGCCTAAAGTATAAATCTAGAAAAACTGCAAATACAAAAGGAAAGATAATACACAAAGACTAATATCCTAGGCATGAAGGAGTTAGCAATGGATTGGAATTGATCATGTTGAATCAACCCTATGAAGAGCAATGCTGGCAGACACATCACAGTAAGAACATTTCAAAATCTATTGTGAGATGTAAGTCTGCCAATAGTAGGAAAATATCCATAAACCTCTAAGGAAGACCAGTTCATAGAACTATTAATCAAATGTTAGCACCAATCACTATAGGCAAAGCTGAAGACATTAAACTTTTTTAAACCAATTTCTGCCATTTGAAATAGAACAAACAAGCAATCAAAATGCTTGTCAGTAATCTGACAATTACTGTAGATTAGAATGTGAAAGTTGGATACAAAGAAGGATTGATAGTTGGAGAATAAGACCTTAGAGATAGAAACAATGCCAGAGATCCCATAAGAGAGTTTTGTAAGACCAGCTTATTCATCAGAAATGTATTTTCATTAATTTAAACAGTGACTATAGGAGGTAATAAGAGTTAGAGTCTAGGAAATAACCAGAGGCAGTTCTACCCTGCCCTCTATGCTCACTGTGAGTTAGAATTGACTTGATGGTAGTGTGTTTGGTGTTTTATAGGATTGATTTCCCTGATGTGTTTTTTCTTTTTCTTTTCTTTCTTTTTTTTTTAAGGGCATCACTGCCCAGGTGGTGGGAGTAGGAGGCCCAGCCTTTGCCCCTGTGGAGCTGGAATTGAACCTCCATCCCAGTGGGCCGCAGTCCCGTGCTTTTTTTTTTTCCTGATGTGTTTTTTCTTAAGTTTCTACATAGTTGGCATTTTTGATTATTTTCTGTTATTGATTTATAATTTAATACCCTTTTAGTCACAAAACATACCCCTATGATTTATACTCTTAAGATTTAGGAAGACTTTCTTTGTGGCACAGGATATGGTCTATCTTGGTGAATGTTTCCTGAGTGCGTAAAAGAAATGCATATTTTGCTATTGCTGGATGTATGTTTGCTCGTTCTATAAATGCCAATTTATGCCAATAAGCCAATTTAGGCTTATTTTCTGTTCTATCAGTTACTGGGGGGGGGGGCATGGTGATATTTCCAACTCTTAACAATGCATTTGTCTATTTCTTTCCTTAGCTTTGTTCATGTTTTGAAGTTATTGTAACTGGAAGTATATGTGTGGGGTAGCTGAAAAAAATTCATGAAAAAATTGAATTGAAAGACAAGGAATTTTTCTGTGTATTTTTCACACCCTCTCATATTAAAAATTCCATGCCATTGTGATGAAATTATCTCTTTCTCATCATAAAACACTCATACATTCCTTACAAGTTGAGAAGTTTACCACATAGACTCTAGTATAAGCTGAGCTTTTCAGCATATTTAAAAAACACTTTTAATGGGGACTCGTACAATCTTTGTCACAATTCATACATGCATCCATTGCATCAAGCATAGTTGTGCATTTGTTACTCTCATCATTTCCAAAACATTTGCTTTCTATTTGAGTCCTTGGTATCAGTTTCTCATTTTCCCCCTCTCTCCCTGCTCCCACTTCCCTCATGAACCCTTGATAATTTATGAATTATTACGACTTTGTCATCTCTTACACTGTCTGACATCTTCCTTCACCTACTTTTCTGTTGTCCATTCCTCAGGGAGGAGGTTCTGTGCAGATCCTTTTAATTGGTTCCCCCTTTATACCCCACTCTCCCTCTACCCTCTTGCATCACCACTCTCAGCACTGGTCCTAAAGGGATCATCTGTCCTGGATTCTCTGTGTTTCCAGTTTCTATCTGAACCAGTGTACAACCTCTGGTTTAACCAGATTTGGAAGATAGAATTGGGATCATGGGGTGGGGGGTAGGGGAGGAGCGGGAGGAAGTATTTAGGACCTACAGGAAAGTTTTATGTCTTATCATTGTTGCACTGCACCCTGACTGGCTCATCTCCTCCCCATGACCCTTCTGTAAGGAAATGTTCAGTTGCCTACACATGGGCAAGAATTGGGTCCCCACTCTGTATTCCTCATTCACAGTGATATGATTTTTTCTTCTTTGCTGTTAGCATATTTTTAACACAGTTTTTGTGGTAAAATTAGGTGCCTTGACTGATATTTGGGTCGGCTTATATTCAAATATATACGGTACTTTGTCCCACATGAACATATACACTCCTGTTTTCTTATCATTAGTTCTTTCCCCTTTAAAAATTTTTTTAGTCAGTCTCCATTGAGACTGTCAAAAATTGCCAGTGCCGACTATATTTCAAGTCGTCACGGCAGAGTAGTGGGAAAAGTTTTTAATTAGCATTAATCGCACCTCAGGTAAACCTCGTTGGCTACGATGTATTGCCACTGTGCGAAGCTTATCATTAGTTTTTACATGATTACTTTTTCCATCTTCTTACTTTCACTTAACTGTGTTTTTGCATTTAAAATGAACCACCATAATCCAGAGAGTATATTGCTCTTAAAAATATCCCATCTGATATCTCACTTTAAAAATATTTAAAACTTTAATAAGGGAATTATGTCAGCATAGTCACTATTTGTTCCTTAACTAGTTCATCTGCCACTTGCTCACTCCCCCTCCCTGTCCTGCTTTATTTTTTTATTTCCTCACTTTACCTCTGTGATTGGCTTATTATTATACTTCTGTTTTTGTTTTATTTTGGTTAGCTTTTCTAGGATTCATGCATAATATGAATTTAACTAGATGCATCTTGTCCTCATTTGATTTCATGTCGATTCACATTTAATGCCAGAATCTTGCAACAACATAATGCTTACATTCTTCCATTTCTCCCCTTTCTTTTCACTGCTGTTGTCACACATTTTTCATACTTATGTTAGAAACTCTGTGGTATTCTTGTTATTATTATCTTTGTGTATCAATACAAGTGTCTAATTGGCATCATTTCTTTTCCACCTGAACATTTCCCAGCAAGAAATTCTCTCAGCTTTTCCTTGTCTGAAAAAAATCTTTAATTCATCTCCATTTTCTATAATTTCTCTCAGCAATGTAAAGATGTGATTACATTCTCTTCTGCCTTATATAGCTTCTGTCAAGAAATTTTCTTATATTTACTTTCCTATGCATATGATTTACCTATGGCCCCATCCCCATCCTGACTGCTTTTAAAATTTCTGGTTAGCCTTTATCTTCAGGCATTTGACTATGATGTGTCCTGGTGTGAATTTCTTTATGTTTGTTTACTCTGGTTGGGGTTTATAAACCTGTTATATCTGTAGTTTTATAATTTCCATCAAATTTGAAGGCAACCATCAAACAAAAAGTTATTATGCAATCTTTCTTCCACAGCTACTTCAACTTTCCTAGCCTCTCAATCTGCTGGAATGCTAAACAAATATATACAGAATTTTCAAAAACTCAGAGAAAATTCCACATCTTTTAATTTCATTTCCCACAAACTTTTTGAAGCTCCCTCTTATGTTAGATTGTTTGGCATTATCCCCCAGGTCAGTGAGGTACTTTTAAAAAGTTGTTTTCTCCTTTCCCTCCATTTATTTTCTTTCTGTGCGCCCTCTGGGGTCATATCTGTGATTATGTCTGCAAACTCACCAATTTCTGTGGCCTCTAGGCCACTCTAATTTACATCATTGAAAATTTTCATTTCAGACATTTACTTTTTCATTTGTAGAAGCTCTTCCTGATTCTCTCTTAAAAGACATTTTACCTTTATCTCCATTATATTCATATTTTCCTTAATTACTTGAACAAAGTGGTAATAGCTTTTCTCACATTCTTCAAAAAAAATTGTTCAGCATTCTTATCTATGCTACCATTCTATCATCTTAAATTATTTTTCACAACATTTTTATCAGTTGATATTTCTCCTGACTCTGGGTCACATTTTCCTGGATTTTGACAAAAACCCTACTAATTAAAAAAAATATTTAATACAACAATTCATTGTTAGTATGCACACACTCTAAGATGTAGTCCACTTCAGCAATTTGTAACTATAGTTAGCCAACTAATCTTTGACTGACGACTGAATAATATCAATAGTATTTTTGAGGGTGGATATTTTACTATCTCCCCTTGAAGAATGTGCACAGCTTTGTAGGGTACACTGTGTGTCCAGTCGGATCTCTTTGAGGCTTTTCTTTAAATGATGTTGGAGCAATTCTAGAATATCATTTCTAATCTAAGAGTTACCTTATGACCGAGGCCTAGGCCTTTGGGAATCTGTTCTGAATGCTCTCCAGTAATCAAGCCCTCGTCATTATGGCCGGTTGAAAACGGAATGCATTCCAGTCTTGGGTGAGGTCTAAAAAACATTCAGTTCCCACTTCCCACGTGGCTCCTTCTCTGCGTTTGTGGCATTTCTTCTTATCCACATACATTTCATTATTCTGCAAAGATTCAAGGGGGCCCCTTGCAAGTTTCTGAGGGATTTTTTCCTTGTGGATCACATTTTTCCAGAGATTGCCTCACCTGGAACTCAGCTTTCTGCCTCTTCTACTCAGCCAGGCAGCTGGCATCTGCTTGGCTTTCCGGGTCCATGGAGGATGTGCTCCGTGAAGAAAGCCTGGGTGACTGCCGAGCTCACCTGAGCTGTCTCTGTCCTAGAAAGGATCCCAGGTTTACACTGTCCACAGTCTAGCTTGTTAAGAGAGAAGACGAAGGTCTGCTTTAGAAGTGGACGTCCTTTCTAATGTTTTAAAGATGAACCTTCAGTTTAGAACAAAGGACCCACCACAAATCTTTCAAATATTCCAGGTAAAATTTCAACATGTCTATACGAAAGAAAAGTAAATACAGCCTGTGATCATAAAAGGGATCATTTGGTCCAACTGACCAAGCATAAAGGATTGTTGAAGAGAAGGGGTAGCCGTTGATCAACATGAATTCTTTGCTTTTGATAGCTATATTTTGTGGCTGTGCCAAAGAAGGACATTTTTTTCTGTTTGGTAGCCAACACACAAAAAGTTTTCAGGGTGATGGGCAACAGGTCAACAGGCTACTCCTCAGGGTAGTTGAAAAAGAAGATTCTCTAGAATAGAAAGGAAGCTTCTTCCCTAAGAACTTTGATGACTTTTTCTTAAGAAATGCTCAAATGCTAAAAAGGATTGTTTAACTCTATGACATTGCTCTCAAAATTTCATTGGTAAGAGGCAAATGAACCACAAATGACATTGAAGCCCGGATGTCCATGGTGAGACACGTGTGATGTGAAATTGATGCTGGATGTAGTGAAGAACAAAGTCCCAATCCCCTCAGAAACTCCTAAGGTTCCTTTTTCAACAAGCAAAGGTAAGAAAGAAAATGAAAAAAAGAAAACCAAGGCGGATAACAAGCATATCTCCAGAAGAGCCACAGAAACCAGCCCGCACAAGTCTGCCGAAGGACCATAAATCTGTCTTGGCCATACTTACACAATGGTTTTTCCAATGTGCAGAAATGACTTCTCTACAAATTCCCGGACACTATGGACTTCCCCTGTGGCTATGACAAAGTCCTCTGGCTCATCGTTCTGTAACATCAGCCACATAGCCTACAGAGAAGGGAAAAATGGGGTCAGGCAAGGTAAGTTAGAGTAAGTGACTACTTTGAACACACAATGTTATCAAATGCACTCATTTTGATATGAACATAAACAGCTAGAGGATGAACTTAATACAGTATCCCAACTATCAGTTTTCAAATATTTCTCTGCATCAAAGTTACATAGGGCACTTCTTAGTATACATTTCTGAGTCACAGCTATAATAGAGCTTCTCGTTCAGGAGAACATGACTGAGGATTGACTGGCATTTATTTATCTACTGTGGTGAAAAGAGACATAGGAAAACATTTGCCAATTAAACATTTTATAATGTGACATGGATTACAATCTCCATGCTGTGCAGTCCTTGTCACCCTCCTTTTCCTATTTACTCTCCTGTACATTACATGAACATAGTGCCCTGAGGAATCTACTTTGAACTTACTAGGTAGACTTTACCTAGGCAGGTAGGAATATTATACTGAGAACAATCTGCGGGGCACAATTTCTTATGCTTTGAGAAGAAAACCAACCAGTTTCAATGTGTTTTGGAATTAACCTTCAGTTTCTAGATAGGAGAACTATCTAGATAGAAAACAAAAGCCATTGTTCTTAAGCAGATTTTATTCTCAAACCTATTAACCCCCTGTCTTCCAGTCATTTTGGATTTATAGCAACTCTGTACAGGGTTTCTAAGACTGTAAATCTTTAAGGGAACAGGCACCCTCAATTTTCTCCCTCAGAGTGACTGGTGGGTTTGAACCACCAATCTTGCAGTTAGCAGCCTGTTGAATCACCAAGGCTTTGGGAGTTGCTGATTACAAATCCAGTGGTTCAAGTCCACTAGTCACTCTTAAGGAAGAAGATGAGGCTGTCTGTTCCTGTAAAGATTTCCAAAGCCTCAGAAACCTTAGTAGGGTTTCCATGAGTCAGAATTTATCCAGAGGCCAGGGATAAGGAGAGATGAGGCAGGCAGAGTGGTTCAATAGCAATAATTTCAAGTCAGTTAACTGATGGACGAAGTAATTTTGGCTCGGGGATAGCTTTACATTACTGAAACATCAGCAGTAGTATTTTATGATCCATAAGAGATCATGGTTAATGAAAATAAACAAAGTACAAAGCACAAATTTTATACGTATTACCATTGAGCTTCATTATTCATGAATTCTGTCTTTGAGAAGCTTCCCTTTCACTAAAGTTTACCTATAATCCCCCAAATCAACACTGGCACTTTGGTAGCCAGACCTTCCTAGACAAGTGCAGAGGGGTGGAAATGCAAGTCACCCAGCCGTCTCCTTTGCCGCAGAGACACACTGCCTCCTTGCTTCAGTCCTATGGCCTCTCCTCGATTTACCTAATACTAGGTTTTCCATAGTTCTTTCTGCTTTTTGTTGGTAGTTTCACTGCTTAGAATGGTCCCCAAATATAGTATCGAAGGGCTACTTGGCGTCCCAAAATGCTAGAAGGTTGTGATGTGCCTTTTGGAGAAAATACATGGTGCATAAGCTAGCGTATTAGTAAACGTTGTTCAGTGTTAATGAATCAAAATATATGATTTTAAACGAGGACTCTTTAAACAGAAACAGACAAGAAACCAGGTTTTGTATTGATTGGCTGACTGTGAACAGCGACTGAGAAATTCTAGAAGACCATCTCCCCCCTCGAAGCTGTAATTCAGCATTTGCGAATTCAGTGTTCCTCACAGCTTTATAGGGCATACCTCTCATGAAGACCAATGATCGAGTGTATATTAATCATAACAAAAGAGCGTGATTGAGTTTAAGAAGGGATCACTTCCTGTACGTGGAGAGCCCTGCGCACGCAGCAGAAGGGCATTCCGTAGCCGTGCAGCACCCCGAGTCCAGAGCGGCAGACCGGGAGGCTCGGTGGGGCCTGAAGCCAGAGCACGTGCCCAGCTCAGCCTATGGCAGTTGACAGAAGGTGATGTATCAGCAGCTGAAGCTCTTCAAAAAGGTGCTTTTGTTAATACATGTACTGGCGGAGGCTGGTGCGGGAACAGCATGCTCTGTTCTGTGACATGTCAGTCTTTGGACATGCAGTCCCTCCGGTCTGCTATTATTCAGCCCAACTGTCCCCCGGCTTGTCACTGGGGTGAGTCCACACCATTTCACATGGTTGTCCTGGTAACCCCTGGCCAGCCTTCACCGGACTCGAACCTGGCCTCTCCCAGCCAGACAGCAGCCCTCCCCACCTCAGCTAACCCTGCCATTCAACCCGTATGCGTGTGTGTGTGCGCGCACACACGTGTGTGTACATTTTGGCTTGCATCAACAACTCTAAATGCATTTAGGAAAAATTAAATTGTGCTTCTGGCTAGAATTTCTACGTGACTGCTTTTCCAGGGGATTAGATGTAACAAGGTAAATACATTTCAATGCATTTTACCCAGATTTCTCTTCTAAAAATAACATTTCAAATCGGTCTTTTAGGACTGCTCAGATTATTTTATAGCCTTTGAAACAATTTGTTGTGCTCAAATAGTCTCAAGAAATGATCAGATTAGTTGTCAGGTGAAAAAGAAAGCAAGCGCTATCAACAAAAGGAGAAACTGGTTCCCGGCGGGTGATTTTTAATCCCCGGGCACAAGTTCCCTGGTGCCCGTTTTGTGTCTTCCAACGGCATCTGCAGTGAAGGAGCGTCTCCCGTTCACAAGCGCAAGGGCTTGGAGTCTGCTCTCTTCCCTCAGACTATCTGTGGCCTCTGACCTATCAATTTCTAGGCATTTCCTGTTAAGTTCATACTGAAGCAGACTCCAGCCTGGGAATGGGAAGGGAAAGAATATACAACTGGAGCCTTATTTGTTATTCCTGAATAGTTTACTGGTTTTCAGGGAGAAAGGGGGCTTTGTTTGACTTTCCCCGGAGTACACGGAATGGTTATGGCCTGGTCAATGATGAACAGGTGACATTCTCGTGAGAAGAGAAGGGATTTGGTGTTCTGGCATGATAATTTGCCACCCAGCCGCAGCCGCGTGTGTCCCATTGTGATGCGAGCGCAGGTCCGGGATACAAAGGCAGCAGTGTGAGAGGTCTTGGCGAGTCACCTCCCTATACAGCTGCACACGTTGATCCGGTCCATTTATTCTCTGATGGATGGCACAACTGAGGCAAAAGTTCACCAGCTCCCGCTCACCTTCCTGTTCACAGACGGAACCACATGACCCATGACACAGCCAGGCCACAGTCTAGGATAAAGTCACCACCTGGCTTTGGCTTCTGACTACAGAAACAATTTTGAGGTTACAAGGTTTAGGCAGCTCTTTGTCTTCCCACATTCTTTGAGTAGACCCTTATGATATGATTGACGTGTACATTTCTTCATCGTCTTACTCACTTTCCATCCCGATCTGGTCACCAGCGCAAATGAAAAGAAAAAAAAAAAAAAACCTTTGGGTTTTCTCTTGCTTTTTCTCCATCCCACAGGAAAGAAAGGAAGTCAGTTAAGAAATAGACCAAGGTTTCAGATTACTCAGCATAAAAACGTTCCTTAATGTCAAATGAGCAGTGCCGTTTCAAGTAATCTCTCGCATGCGTTCTGCTTTCAAGGCAAATGAAGTTTACCGGGACTCTGACGCCACTCACTTCCCTTTAGAGGTACGGCAAGGCTACCGGGGCATAACCAAACCAGATCGACAGCCGTAGAGTCGATTCTGGTGCGTGGCAACACTGGATGAGTGAAGCGCTCGTTAAACGGGGACCTGACAATATAAATGATGTGATCTAGGTGACCCACAAATCCATGCACACATCCAAATAAAACACTTTCATGTAACATTTCGAACACACATAGCTTTCTCCCACAAGGACTACCCGGATCTTCGAGTTCCCAACGTGGAGGTTGTGCAGCAAACCTACCACGGCAGGCCTTTCCCTGCCCCTTTCCTGGCTGGTGCCGTTCAGAGCTGGACCAGTGAAGGAGAACACCCACAGCACATCACCCCAGCCCACTCACAACACCTGATTCCGTGCATGCCTTTTGGGGTGTGATCTGTGTTTGTCTTAACAACCTGAATGCTACAATTGCTTCCACTTCACTATTAACCTCCGGTTCAGTATCCAGCCACAAGCACTTATTAACTGAGCTGTCATCCATGAATAACAAGATTTGTTAATCAAGGTTATGGTTAACTACATTTATTTGACGGGCACTTTTTGAGCCTAGTGCTTCTGTGCTTCCTGTCCTTCTGTTATCAAAACGTAGTGATTAAGCAACAGGACACGATTTCAGGGGGACAAAGTCTGTGAAACAATTCTAATAAAAAGCATAAGGATTTGATCAATTGGAAATTTAAATTCCACAGAAAAGATGTTACGCATGGACCCATTCCTGTATATTTCACCCTGAAGGGTTTTTGAGTGGCTACTTGCAGGCTGGCAGACGGGTATTTTTCAGTGTGGGCCAGGACTTCCAGCAGACATGTGCTAGGTCAGCTCTGAATGATTGGGGGAATCTACATAGGCAGTTAAAGGTTATTCTGAGAGAGTCATTTCTATTCTCAGATAGTGTATCAAATTATCTGATTAAAACTATATATAAAGAAGATAAAACTAAAATACAGCCTGTGGTCCTCTCAATATATTACTGTTCTTCCTACTGTGGGATATAAATCTCTCCTATTCAAAGTCCTTCAGACATCTTAAAAATATAAAGTTATTGAACCAAAAAGCTACTTAGATCACCAATGAATGAGAGCACACACAAAAAACTATCGTCTATATGAGATCAAACAGGCAATATGTGTCCAAAAGAAAAGATAAGAAGGAAAGGAGGGACAGAGGCACTGGGTGGATGGAAGTGAAAAGGCAAGTTACAAATGGGGAGACTGCAGAAAGCAAAAACAAAAAAACAAAGCAAAGGCACAACTCCCCTGAAGAGCCCCACCAACTAGACTTCAGGCTAGGAGGCAGGGCAGTTCCCAGAAGCCCCATGATCAGTGGGGAGATAGTCATAAACGTCAGCAGACAAACCTGGAATTCTGCATGCTTTTTTTGTTTTGGGGCTATTTTCCCCTCTTTTTTTTGTTTCTACTATTTTTCTTCCAACATTTGCTTTCTTTTTGTTTTGTCTCTGTTCTTGTTGCTTTGTATAGCAATATGAGGTAAGCCTGAGGAGAAAGCAACAGAATTGAAGGTTCTGGGATGGGGGGGTGGGAGAAAAGAGTGGTGAGCAAACAAAGCCCTAGACAGGGGAACAACCAGGGAATTAAAATCAACATGAGGAGGCTGTACCTCAGGGTGTTGCAACAACAGCAATCTAGCTGAGAGGAATTACTTAGAGACAGAAGAAGCATGAGTGTGATGGTGGGGCAGGAAGGTCAAAGGAAACAAAGGAAAGAGCTAGGAAGCCAAGCTATGGAGAGAAGTGTAAATATATGTGTGTATGTATGTAAATACATTAATCCATAGTAATAGAGGTATTGGGTTATGTGCATATATTGATATGGCAATACACTGAGGCAGTGGACAGACTTCATATCTCTGCTTAAGCCCTCCCTCAACACAAGAATACTTTGCTCTAACAACCTTGCAATGTGTGATGCTTACCTTCCTGGCATGATCGCTGAAGACAAAAAAGGGTGCAAAAGCAAATGTGGTGAAGAAAGATGACGGTGCCCTGCTATCAAAAGATATAGCATCTGGGTTCGTAAAGGGTTGAAGTTAAACAAGTGGCCATGTAGCAGAGAAGCAGCAAGCCCACATGGAAGAAGCACACCTGCAGGTGTGATCATGAGGTGTCGATTGAATCAGGTAACAGGCACCAGAACACCCCGAATAAAACAAAGCAAAACAAAAAACACATTACTGAGAATGAGGGAGGTTGGAGCAGAGACTCCAAACCTATCTGTAGGCAATAAATCTCCTCACAGAAGGGTCACAAGGAAGGGATGGGTCAGCCTGGGGACAGTCTAGCACCAATTAAACACACAATACTCCTCTGGTTCTTTGAGGCTTCCTCACCTGCCATTATCATGACCCTAGTCCTGCCTTTCAGCTCTGCTAGACTGGAGCAGGTATACTGATTCAGATAAGAACTGAGGACACACGAAATCCAGGTCAGATAAACCCCAGGAACAGAAATGGAAGCAGCAATGATATCGGGAGTGTGTGGGGGAAGGGAGGAAAAGAAGGGAGGAAGGGGGAACTAATCGCAAGGATTGACACATAATCCCCTCTGGGGGGAATGAATAACAGAAATGTAGATGAAGGGAGATAGTGAATGAAAGCAATAATAATTTATAATTTATCAAGGGGTCACAAGGGTGGGAGTGAGGGATGAAGGGTAAAAAGAGGAACTGATACCGTGGGCTCAAATAGAAAGTAAATGTTCAGAAAATGATGATGGCAATATATGCACAAATATGCCTGATAAAAATGGACATATGGAGTGTTTTAAGAGTTGTAAGAGCCCCTAATAAAATAATTGTTAAAAGTGGGGAGACGGACACATTGCAGGGTTGAAAAATAATGCCATGAAACTATTTGTGTATGAATTGTTGAAAGGGAAATTAAAAATAAAAAGGGAAATAATTGGCCATGTGGACTTTTACCAAACACAGTAAGATGCTGCTCCCCACAAAAATCTATATGAGACCAAGAGGTTAATAATTACTCTAAAGTGAAGATGAGATGGTAAAGAATGAGGACAGGGAAATAGTGAAAATGCATCAGCCAGATACAATTAGTGAGCATACTGACACATTATTAAAATCTCAAGTAATGTCATTGAAAAAATTGTATAGAAATGGCCAGATTGGAACTAATTGCATTGTGCATTTTCTAAAAAAAAAAAAAAATAGAATGCTATGTCTAGAAGTTATTTACTTAGTTCTTCTTTGAATATATTTCTATGCTTTTTTATTTTAAAAGTATAACACTTGTACATTAGTTGTATCACCTATATCCTCTACATATCTTTGTCTATCTAATCAGTCTTTTTCCATATCATTTTATGTGATTTCCTCCTCCCACCAGATTTGTTTTCCAATAGCATTTTCTTTACTCTTTTTTTACCACTTGTCTTCAATCTCTGTAATGATTTGATGAGCATGCTTGTTTCCCTGTCTTTTCTGATTATGGCGAGCTTGCTTTCAATCTCTTTCTGATATTTCAGTTATGGGCTAGCAGATTCTCTTAAAAGACTATATACATAGACAACTGGGCCCCGATGGTGTTAAGTGGTTGAGTGTGGAACTGCGGCCTGCGGGCTTGGCGGTTCAAATCCAGCAGTGACTCTCATGAGCAGCGCTGGGTTGCACCCACGACCACCAGAGGGCAGTGATGCCCCCAAAAACAAACAAGCAAACAACAACAACAACAAAAAAGACTACGTAGTAAACTTTTTAGGCTTCTATGCCACATGCTTTATTTCACAACTATTCATTGTTGTAGCACCATACATGCCATAGACAATGTAGAAATAAGTGGGCCTGGATGTGTTCCAAAAAAAAAACAGACAAAGGCAAATGGGTCATAGACTGGAACTTTTATTCCTTTCTTGTTTCAAACCAGCTGAATGAAAACATGCTGTCTGCAATATCTTTGAATCAATGAAGACTAATTATCGCAGGCCCAGTTATGCATTTTCTTTAAATAATTCTTCTCATGATGTGTGCTGCTTGTTTTGTTTATGATCTTTTTTTTCCTCTTGAAAATTGCCCCTATTCATATCCTAGGCATAGAATCTGATGAAGCACCTTTCTAGCGATTAATATGTGAACAAGTCTGGTTATTTGAAGTCATGTGAGGAGAAGCAAAGAAGCAAACTGAATATCATCTGCAGCTTCAATGCAGACTTCTCTTCAAGACTTCTCATCAGATTCACAATAGCGATGACAAGGCTGCCCTCAGCTTTTAGCATTTGATTAGCCAGTGGGGCTCACAGAATATCCAGTAACTCATAGGATCATGGGCACCATCGCTTCTCCCCCTCTTTCTGATGTCTCTCAGAAGATTATTCTGAAGAATAAAATTGATTATTCTTTCAGTACCACCATCCTCGCTATTCTGCAGTCTAGATCAGGGTCTCTAAAAGAATATTTTCTCTGTGTGCTAAATAATCTGTGGGCTCTTCAGAACTGAGAATTAACTTGAGAAAAACCTATAGCCTGTGTTTATGTTTCTTCCACCATCCTGCTCTATTTGCCTCCAGTCAATGTTTTATATAATAGCCACTTAACTGTTAAAATGAAGATGATGTATTGTTTTTTCTCTCCATCTTATTCTTTTTCTTAAAGGTTTCTAAAGACTTTAAAGAAGTGGTTGAGTACAATGTCTTTATTTAGATATTTCACCGTGTCCCTTGTTTTGGTAGTATGGTATCTAAAAAAATCCGGATTAAGCTTGCATAACAAGATGGAGATTCTGCTCAGCAGTTTATTCTGAGAAAATATACGGATATTATTTTAAGTAACAACATGTACACCTGAGACATGTTGTCATGGTAAATAATGTAGGAAAGAACATTAAAGAAAAATGCACTCAGAAATACAGGATGTTTCACATTACTAGTGCCACTAAAATATATGATCTCTGAACTCGATATCATAAACCTTTTTAGTACTCATGATTCTGCAAGCCAGGGATTTGGGTAGGGCTTCGTGAAGAAGGCTCCTCCTTACAGGAGGTTTACAGGCTCTGAGATGGCCTTCCTCATCGATGCGAGCAAGGCTTTGATGTTGCTACACCGTAGCTCTCTGTGTAGCAGGCCCGCCATTTGCTCTGGCATCACTCACTTACCTAGCCCAAGCATCTTCCCCTGGTAACTGCTGCCATGAGGGAAGACACAGAATAAACAGTTTCATAAAACCGAGGCTCGAAAGTTACCCCATCTCTCTCGCTCTGCACATTCATGTTATAGGATCAGCCCAAATTCCAATGGAAGACAATCGACGTTCCTTATCTATCGGAAGAATGGTAAAAGCACACTGCAAAAGGGCATGGGAGGGGCTAATGCCAGGCATCTTGAGAAACAGTCTACGATCAAAAGACCAGGGTTGGCTAAATCGCGGTAACGGGATGACTACATTCTTCTATAAAATGAGCATGGTTATTTCCTTCTATAGTTTTACTGTAAAGCCCTGCTCTGGATATTGTGCCATCAGGGTGACTTCAGAAAGTTTGAGGAAAGGTGGATTGAAAAGATATGGGAATTTTCCAATAAACTTTTTGAAGTCCCCCCATATGGGGGCAAAAATATTTCACAGATGAACACCTGAAATATGGGAAGTCCCTTTCAGGACACAAGGTCTGATTCGACAGGTACAGTATTGCTGTCAGAACATCCTTACCAGAAGCGGTTGTTTCCTGGGGCACACCCAGCACCTACCTCAGCCAGGTGTCTCCAATGACTGGCTTCCACTGGCAGGCCCAGGTACGCCATTTGAGAAGTCCTTCCTGGCTCAGCAGGAACCCTATCAAAGCTCGGAGGACGCAGCAGGAAGTTTCTTTACATTCATAATCACCAAAGTGTCACTCTCCTTGCTCATGGTTCCTGGCCCTGCTGTCTAAACCTGTTTCTGGTCTTTCGATTCACCATAGCCTTCCAGTCTGCCCTGACCACTTGATTCTGCCCCGGGGTTGTGATTTGGATCTTTGGAATCCAATTTCTTGGCCAGTTCTAGGCTCCTGGTTCTAGCCTTACAACCCATCTCTCCATTTCAGTGGTTATAACCATTATTACCAGTACATAAATAAATTTTAAAAAACGGTACATGCCAGAATACATGCATTAAGGTAAAGGCTGGTAGGACTGATTAGAACAAATCATTCTATGTAGTGGCTGTAAGTTTGATCTTATATCTCTTAAATATTCAAAATAAACTTTAAACTCACCACTGGCGAAGGAGTGGATTCTGACTCACAGTGACCATATAGTGCCCATGAGTTTCGAAGCTCTCCAGCCTTTTGGCCATAGAAAGGTGCCTCTTTCTCCTGAGGAGGGACCGGTGGTTTCAAACTGCAGACCTTATAGTTAGCAGCACAACGCGAAACTCACTACGCTACTAGGACTCCCAACTCTGCACCGTGGGTTAAAAAACCTAAAAGGCACAGCTAATTTTCATCTATCTTATTTAACCAAAAATAAGTAGCATCATTTCCCTACTGCACGGATTTCACTATACACAGCGTCACATAAAATATGGGTAAAGACATGTTTCACATTCCTTTTATGACCTCTATTTTCAAAATCCAGGGTGCCTTCACTTGGAAGACTTCTCACTTTCTGAGAAGTCACATTTCCAGTGCCCAACAGTCCCCATGTTTCAAGGCTACCCTATTAGACGGTGCTGCTCTGGAAAGTTGACTTCATGCTAAGGAAGGCCTCATGTCTACCTTGCTACCTGACACATATCTTACTGGTTCAAGTTGTTACGAGATTCTGCTGGGACTTCTCCGCTTCTCTACAACTGGGGAAATTCCCCTCTCCTCCCTCTTTGTAACTGTCGCTTACTCCTGACTTTCTCTGGGGTGATGAGGTCATCAGTGAAGACAAGTAGAAGAGAGATGGAAAAGCTATCCGGCTAGCTTCTAGTTGACGATCATCTGACATGTGAATACCAGCCTCATTCATCTATACATGGACAGTCATGCCACAGCCCTCTTCCTCAATTGGATGATCTGGGGAGTAAATACTTTGAGAGGCCATTACGGGTATGTTGAAACGAAGGCAGAGGTTCTCAAATTTCAGTTTGCTTTAGAACTATCTGAAATGTCAGATGTAGACTGCCGACTTTCTCTTGTTCCAGAGCTTCTGACACAGTCTGCCTGGGGTGGGGCCCACCGAACTGCAATTCTAACAAGCTTTCCAGGTGATGCTGCTGTTGCTGGTGATCTGAAGCCTCATGGTGAGAACTATTGCTGAACTGTAGTGTAGGCTTAAAGTCAGACGATATGCTTTTCAATGGTTTTAGTACCACATTACTTACTGTATATCTTCTGGCAAGTTACTTAATATTCCAGTGCCTTGGTGTTATTATCAGTAAAATGAGACTAATAACAGTACCTGCCTCATCGAGTTCTCTTTAGGATTAGATTAGTTAATATATGTAAAGTGCTTGGAACAGTGCTTGAGACATAATACATACTCAAGAGCTATTATTTACCACAATGATGACAGTCATGATTATGTAGCTTGATATAGAGTTCTTGGTGCCTGGGAGAATCTAGTTTGTCTTCCTGATTAAACACTTGCACCCATATAAGGTATGGGGAGGGGTTGACAGGGTGGGGTGAGTTTACTCCTGATTCTGTTAGTCACAGCCATAGAATTGTATAGCTGGAAGGGGCCTCAGAGATGATCTAGTTCAATTAAACTCCTTTTAAAGATGAAGCAATTGAAATAGGAGTTCTCTAAAATTACATACACCTAATTGGGCAGTGTTAGCACTAGAACATTGACTCATTTTCTAGCATTCTTTCGATTGCACTACAGTGAAAGGTATTCCCTAAAGTAATGCTGTTACGCACGGTGGTTGGGGGTAGCCTCCTAGAGTTCTGTGGGCTAACCAGGGACCTGATTAATAAATATTAATTTAGTGCTGACCACACCGAAGGCACTGTGGTAGTCTGGAATTATAACAGGTAGAGAAAAACCAGGTGGGCATTATACCTGTCTAATGAACTCTAACACTGTCAACACTGTCATGCAGCTCCAAACACCCAGCCTTTGCTTTAACAAAGAACATCGGAGACTACTATGGTCGTAGTCAAGAGATGATACTTTCAACTTCCTTTCTAAAACCTCCTCCCTAAGCAAAATTATTCTGCCCCAACAGCTATGGTTGAAGGTGAATCAATGCAGTTACATATACCAAGTGGCTAGTTCCTATGTCTTCCCTTGTTACCTCATTAACATAGATGTTGGGCTAATCAGATTCTCGGAAAGGTCTTCAGTAAGAGATGCAGAGATAATATTGAGCACCACAGCTGTGAGATGCTGCACTAGGTCAGAGCAGGTCACTCTCTGGGAGTTTCACTGTAGAGTGAGCCATGATGTGAGTTCTTTGGGCATAAGAACAAGAAGAGAAAGATGATGTTTGCTAGGAAGAAGGAGGGAGAGACAGAGAGAAGATAGCCCTTGTGACCTTCCATATCCTGTGAAGCAGCTCTATGCGTCTTACAATAAATCTCTTTTGAATGGAGTCTGCTTGAGTTGTGCCAGCATACTCCGATGAAAAGGGCGGAGACTCAGACAAGAGATACAGACCTTAGATCAGCCTATAAGCCTATAGAGTCGGTCATACAGAAGACCCTGTATTCAGTGCTAAAGAGGCCATGTTGTTGTTAGTTGCCTTTGAGAGATGTTGACTCAGTGTGCAAAGTAGAACTGCTCCATGAGGTTCTCATGGTGGGATACTTTGGAAGCAAATTGGCAGGTTCTATTTTCCAGGAACATCTGGGTGGGTTCAAGCTGTCAACTTTCTGGTTAGTAGTCAAGCACTCAACCGTCTACACCATCCAGGAATGAACAAGAAGTTAATACCAAAGATTACAAAGCATCACCCCGGACCCTCAGCATCAAGGAGGAAAGACAGCCAGCCATACACCCAACCTGCAACCAAAGATAAGGCCAGGCTGGATGGATAAACACTGATGGGAAAAGAATAGCAGGAACACAGAGAAGAAGACTCTAGACTCAGGCCAGAGGAGAAGAGAGTCTGAAAAATCTCTTCCGTGTGCTACAGCTTCCCCTAACTACTGTGGAGACAGCAGTGAACAAAGGTACCAACTTTGTAACTAGAAATTCTGAGTACCCCTCAACTTATTCATGTGGACTCATCTAAATCTTTCCCTTTAGAATATATTAATTCACAACACTGAGAACTTCAGTTTAAAGGACTATTCTAGTCACTTGAAAATAAAATTGAGTAAAATTAGAGAGAATCATCCATCCAAATTATTAAATTATAAATCATTTTATTGGGGGCTCATACATCGTTTTTCACAATACATAAATAAACAAACTGTGCCAAGAACCTTCACATGTTCATTGCTGTCATCATTCTCCAAACATCCGCCTTTCCCCTTGAGCCCTTTATTTGGCTTTTCCATCCTTTACCCTCTTCACCTGCTCTCCCTTCCCCACCAACCCTCAATACTTTATAAATGATTATTGTTCTGTTATATCTTACACTGCCCGACCTCTCTCCAAACCCACTCCTTTGATTCCCATCCTTCTAATAGGAGTTTATGTGTATATCCTTGTAGTTGGTTCTGTCTTTCTACCCCACCTTCTCCCCTCCCTTCCAGCAGCTCCAATTTAACCACTGGCCCGAAGGGTTCATCCGTCCTGGTTTTCCTATATCTCCAGCTCCCCTTTCTAGTGTACCTTCTCTAGTCCATCTGGACTTGTAAGGTAGAGTTGGGAGCATGATGGTTGGGGGGAGGAGGCTTCAGAAACTAGAGGAAACTTGTATGCATCATCACTGCCTGGCTGCCCCCTGTCTGGTCTGTCTCCTCCCCGTGACTCCCCTGTAAAGGGTGACCAAATACCCACCAGTGGGCCTTAGGTCCCCACCCTGCTCTCCCCCTCATTCATAATGATGTAATTCTTGTTCTTTGATGCTCAAGACCTGCTCCCTTCGGCCCATCTTGATCACATAGGCTGGTGTGCTTCTTCCATGTGGACTTTTCTGTTTCTGTCCTGAACGGCAACTTGTTTATCTTCAAGTCATTGAGACTCCAGATATTCAATCATTTGGTAGTGGGCACCATTGTTTCTTCCACTCTGTTTGCCTCTGTATCCATTTGTCTTCAGTGATCATATCGGGAGTCAATTGGTTCATTGATTTTGATTTTTTTTCTTTGATGCTTGATACCTGATCGTTTGAGTACCTCATGATCGCACAGACAAGTGAGCTTCTTTTATGGTAGGTTTTGTTGCTCCTGAGCTAGATGACTGCTTGTTTATGCTCAAGTCTTTAAACCCCAGATGCTATATCTTTTAATAACTGGGCACCATCAGCTTTTTTCACCACTCTTGCTCATGCACCCACATATCCTCAGTGGGCACCTCATTTTATTGGGGGCTGGTACAACTCATCACAATTCATACATCCATCATTGCATCAAGCATATTTATACATTTGTTGCCTACATCATTCCCCAAACATTTTCTTTCTACTTGAGCCCTTGGTATCAGCTCCTCATTTCCCCCCCCTTCCCCTCCTCTCCTTCCTTTATGAATCCTTGAAAAATTTATTATTATTTTTTTCGTGTCTTACATTTTCTGATATCTCCTTTCACCCACTTTTCTGTTGTCTGTCCCTAGGGAGGTGGTTATATGTAGATCATTGTGATCAGTTCTCCCTTTCTCTCCCACCCTCCCCTTCTCCTCCCAGTATCACTACTCTCATTATTGGTCCCGATCCTGTCCTGGATCACTGGATGTACCAGTGTACATCCTCTCATCTAGTTAGATTTTTAAGGTGGGAATTGGGATCATTGAAGAACTACAGGAAAGCTGTATGTTTCATCGTTGCTATATTGTACCCTGAGTGGCTTCATCTCTTCCCCACAACCCTTCTGTAAGAGGATGTCCAGTTGCCTACAGATGGCCTTTGGGTGTCCACTCAGCACTCCCCTTCATTCACAATGATATGTTTTTTTGTTCTTTGATGCCTGATAGCTGATCCTATTGACACCTCGTGATAACACAAGCTGGTGTGCTCCTTCCATGTGGGCTTTGTTGCTTCTCAGCTAGATAGCCATTCATTTATCCTCAAGTCTTTAAGACCATATATCTTTTGATAGCCGGTCACCATCAACTTTTTGTCACCACTTTTGCTTATGCACCCGCTTTGTCTTCAGCAATTGTGTTGGGAAGGTGAGCATAACGTCCATCCAATTTCTCGTGGCTTCATTAGGCCACTATTTCTTGGTTGTTTTTTTTTTGTTTGTTTGGGCATCACTGCCCTCTAGTGGGGGTAGGAGGCCCAGCCTTGCTCTTGGAGAGCTGCTGCTGGATTTGAACTGCCAAGCCAGTGGGCTGCAGTCCCGCATTCAACCACTATGCTATCGGGGCTCAGCCCATTAGGCCAATATTCACAGCACATAAGCCTTGCTTTTCTGAAGGGTCAAACAATTCTTATTCACTTGTTCTTATCTACAACTGTAATGTTTCTGTTACCATAATTTTTCCTAGATGTGAAGTTTACAATGTCCTTGGTAAAACAGATAGAAAAGGGGTAATATTTAAGAAAACATAGTCAGTAGTCAACCTAACATTTATTTACTACTTTGATGCCCTACTCGCTGTACTAAGATGTATATTATTTGTGTCTGACATTGTCAGTGAATATTATTATAAATTTAAATTTTTTGTGAAAATGATGTCCAGTCACATAAGGATGCATTCTGCACAAGTGAACAATGCCTGTATTGCGATATGTAGTTTGCCTTCACTTGTTCAATTGCTCTCTCTCAAAAGTGTTTCAAAATTTGTCCAATGAGCTAATCAATCACACTCTAAACAGGTCTTTATGCTCTAGAGAGACGATTGATAAGATTCTCTACCACAAATTTTAAGATCTCTAAAGTGAACCAAAGGGGAGGATAAAAAAAACAGATGCAGGAATCGATTTTGGGCTTGCACTTAATCCTAGGTCCAATCCAAGAGCAATTAGTTCTTATGACATGACCCTGTTCATCAATCACTCTCAGGAAGGGAAAACAGGAGATGTGGATGCTATCACCAAGTGTGGTGAAGAAATTAGAGGAGACTGGCTATCAGGAATAATAGAGTTTGAGGTCTTACAGGCTTGTTTTGAAACAAGCAGCCATCTAAGATGAGATGTCAACTAAGCCCACATGGAAGAAGAACACCAACACCTGCGTTACAAGGACTATAAATTATATAATCCAAATCTGAGGTAGGGAATTGCATCAAAGTTTAAATTGGTGTGCAGAAGTCTGTGGGTGACAGTGGAAGCCCAACATACATTTACAGGATTTATACAAGGAAGATGATTAGCTTCTGGTGATTTTTCTTCCATAATTGAGCATAATGGAGGGATGGGAATAACTTTGTTTTCAGACTGAGGGTACTGAAGAGACAACTATCGTAGATTAAAATGATAACTCTGACTTGAATGGCTAAAAAGTTGTCACTTGATCTCCCTTGGGCTTGATCTGTTCTTTTTTTTTTTTTTAATTTTTCTGTGTTTTTGTTCATATCGGGGTGTATCTCTGTTGTAATTTGAGCTTGATATGTTTTTTAAATTTTTCTGTGTTTTTTGAGCTTGATCTGTCTTTTTTTATTTCTCTGTGTTTTTTTTTTTTGTTCATATCAGGGTTTATCTCTGTTGTAATTTGTCATTGCTGGTAGCCTTCTTGACTCTCTGCTCTGTGCTTTTCTTTATTTTGTGATATATGAAACCCAGAATAGGTGACTCTATAGAGACAACAACTAGACTAAAAATTCCTGTCGGGGTATGCCAGAGGAGATTGTGGGTAAGGGGAAGCTGATATCGAAGAGTACAAGAAGGAAGAAACCTTAAAAAAAGATTATTGTCGCACACAGTTTGATATGATTGAACTATGGAATGGTATCTGGATTAGCTCTTAATAAAATGGTTTGGAAAAAAATTAATGGATCAAAAAGGAAGAAAGAAAATATATATTGTAACAGGAGTGTTTGAGCCTAGTGACATTAATTAAATTCTAAAATATAAAGGGTAACAATTTAGAGGCAATTTCTACTCTAACAGGAATGTCATCATACGATTAAAATAATAAACAAACAGGAAAAAAAAGCCTTTGTATTAAAGACAAAAAGATGAAAACCAGCATCACATGGATGGATAATAAAATGATGGTACATACACACTGAAGTAATATAGAATGCTAAAGATGAGTGAAAATCCACAAAAACACCAAGGCATGGATCAAGCTAGAGGACATGATGCTGAGAGAAATATGTTCATTACAATTATTATATGAGACTATTACTACAAAAATTCAAGAAAAGTTCTTGTTGTTGTTTTGTTGTTGTTGTTGTTGTTGTTTTGGGGGGGGCATCACTGCCCTCTGGTGGTTGTGAGAGCTACCCAGCCTTGCTTCCGGAGAGCTGCTGCTGGATTTCAACCGCCAAGCCAATGGACCGTAGTCTTGCACTCAAGCACTACGCCACCGAGGCTCAGCCCCTCAAGAAAAGTTTTAGACACTGAAAGAAACATTCTCTAATGGTTACCGGAAATGGGAGGCGAAGATAAGATAAATCACTATCTGGAGAGTAGAGACACAGTGAAGGGGTGAAGGAAAAGACCATATACAGTGAGAAAGTCATGGGGAGGGGCATACGAGCAAAACAAACAAAGGCAAATATATTGTAGGCAATAGTCACACCACAACATCTATGTGTAGGTACATAGGTAGATGTGCAAACTGAACAAATAAGGCAAGGCAAATGGGAATACACCATGAGCACATAAAGGTTTGGCAGAAGTTATTGCTACACATGTATTTTTACTTCTAGTAAATGCATCGAAGGATATTGTATAGCATATAGGGCATAAAATTCTGAAAGACTCTTTCTTATAACCAAGCACTTTGAGGGAATGATACACCGGACTTGGGGACTTAGGACTACAGTTTTGCGAGACTCGATCAACACGCATAATCTAATTCACAAAGACACTGTTCTACGTCCTACTTTGGTAAGTAGGAAGGGCGTCTTAAAGGTTTGTGAATTGCTTATCTTAGATGCAGCTCTCTTTGTTGGGGCAGTCAGTGAGCCACGTGTGGTTCTTTGGTACATATGTGTGACTCTAAAATAAAATGGAAATAAAAAGTAAGCATGTAATTCAGATAAAGGCGATTTTGTTTGTAAAAATATACATATTTATGGCGCTCAAATAATTCTTTTTTTGGGGGGGGGGCAATCACTGCTCTCCAGTGGTGGGAGTAGGAGGCCCAGCCCCACTGCTGGAATTGAACCTCCGTCCCAGTGGGCCGCAATCCCGCACACAACCACTATGCCACCGGGGCTCAGCCCTCAAATAATTCTTAAATTGTTGTAAGGAACAGAAATTGGCTCTTCTTTCTCAATAGTTTGCTGTCCCCTAGTTTGGAGCAAACATGAGCAAAGAAATTCAGACCCAGGAAACAATTAGTCTAAAGGACTGGGGGGTCAAGAGAACCACAGCTCCACTACATGGAAACCAGAAGAACTAGCTCGTGCCCGGTAGATCGACATAACAAGAGAAACCCTGGACAAAGAGGTTGAACAAGACACAAAAACAATATAAAAATACTGTGTGGTCTACTAGAGATGAGGAGACCCCCAGGACAGCAGCCCTTAGACACCTTTCAAGCCTGAGATGCAACCCATATCCAGTGCTCCGTTTTCAGCCGCACAAAGCACAGTCCTAGAAAGTGAGCATAAGTAAACACATAGGAAGAATATACACCTCAGAATACTTAGCCATAGGAGACCAAGAAGGTAATATTTGCCCAAAAACAAGGTTCAGGAGACAAAAAGGAACATGAAAGAATGATGATATGAAGGAGAAACCCAAGGAGGAAAGGTAAGAATGCCGTTACGGTGAAGGGGATTACAACCAAGGTCACAAAACAAAACGTGTATACATTGTTGAATAGAAAAATGTCCTCTGTAAACTGTCACCCAAGCTTCAATTAAAAACAAACAAAAGACCCTTTGTATTCCCTCCATTTAAAAAGAGAGCTTCTAGAATGTCAGTCATTTTACAAACACGCAGGTTTTTATATTAACTCTATATAAAGCCAGACGAACTAGGATGCTGGTAAAGAATATTCAATGTACCATGGACTGCCAAAAGAATTTTAAACACCTGTCTCAGAAATACAGCCCAAATACTCCTTAGAAGCCAAAAATGGCAAGGCTTTGTCTCACATGCTTTGGCGATGTTTTCAGGAGAGACTGGTTCCTGGAGGACATCAAGCTTGGTAAAATAGCGAGGCTGAGGAAAAGAGGAATACCTTCCCTGACATGGATTAACACCGTGGCTGCATCAATGAGCTCATATATAAGAACACTTATGTGAGATTTCAGGACGCAGCAGTGTTTTCTTATATTGTACAGAGACTCGTTATGTGTTGTCACCTCCTCTACAGAAATGGACCACCACCACCGTGCTGGCTGAAGTGTCACGGGGCTTTACAAGTGGAACAACTAGCTGATGATACATTCTCAAAATATTTTCAAAATATTTGAAAATTATAAAACATCCAGAAAAATTATTAAAAGAAATCTCTAGAGACAATTAATTCAGATTGCTAGATTCTGAAGAATGGACATATATATACATTTTATATATATATATATATATATATTGGTTTTTGGGGCATCACTGCCCTCTGGTGGTGGGAGTAGGAGGCCCAGGCTTTGCTCCTTTGGAGCTGGAACTGAACCTCCATCCAAGTGGGCCACAGTCCCGAGCGCAACCACTACACCTCCGGGGCTCAGCCCTGAATGAACATATATTTTTTAGAGAACATACTTTTCTGTAGTTTGGCACTTCAGGTTCATTTTTATCTCTGAAAGTTGTCTCCTACGGATGACTACAGGGCATCTCGAGTTCCCAGACGCAGCCTTTTCTGTTAATACAACCTAACATCTTTTGCATTAATGTGAATGAACAACGTCTTCACTGTTTTTCTACACACTGATTTAGTGGTATGTTTTTTGCTTGTGTCAATAAGTGTCACAATATTATTCTTCAAATGCATGAAAGTATTTGCAAAGAGTTTGATTACTGATCTTCAGATGTCAGCCAGAGGCAGAGTTAAATGGAGACTGTCCAGTCGGGAAATCTCACTAGCAATGTAATGCAAGAGTCTTTAAAATATTCTGCTTTTCTGCCAATTTTTTTTCAAGTACACAATGGTTTATTTACCCTATCATTGGTCAAATTAAAAGCAATGTCTGAGAAAACAAAATTTTACTCCAACTGTAAGCCACAAAGTTTCTATTACACACACACACACACACACACACACACACACACAAAGACATGCACATGCTCGCGCACAAAGGAGACAAAAAGTTTGTGAGGAGGAATACAAAAATGTTGGAGGAAGTTTTAAGATCTTGACATGAATTAAAAGACAATACAGGATAAATTCCTTACAGAAAAGCCAAGAAAGCCATTGAGAAAACAGTGTTTCAACAAGGAACTCAAAAACCAAGGACAGCTTTTGTTGAGTTACCCCTTTCTGTATCATCTTATCAATAAAGGTTCCATTGTGTGATTGTTTCCATTTATTCCCATTACTAAGAAGAACATAGCCCCCCCACTCCCACATTTGTATGTCTTCTTACAATCTAGGAGTCCACAACCAGCTATCTGACAGTCTTTAATTCTCTCCTTTTTCCCTTGCTCTAAGACTAATTATCTTGCCATGTTAGTACTGCCCCACAAGACAAATGCCCTTTTCATAGAGGAGGTAGACTCTGGCTGACAGATTACTCACGACGAAACTGGAGGGCAGTACCCAGGTTGCGGTCAGGAAGGCGCAGCCCCAGCGCTCTGTGCCAGGGGAGGCAGCAAAGGCCCTGCTCTCACCACAAGAAGCCAGACCAGACTTTCAAGTCAAGTGCTGGCTTGTCCACACAGAAGTTAATCAGCGATGGGATCACCATCACAATGTACTTATTGATCACACGGTGTTTGTGATGCAACATTTGGCATGGAAAGGATGTGTGCTTCACTCTTGCAGGGAAACAGAACACTTTGAGAGTTGGGTTTACCAAACGGTCGGTAGATATTCACCTTGTAACTTTAACCTTCTTAGGGAGATGTGGAATGGGCTAGGTTTCAGAATGAAGAATGCTAAACCCATGATGGTCTATACCCAACAGGTAATATACCTGTTGATTTATTGGAGAACACCGTTTCATTGCATTTAGTAAAAGTTTTTGTTTTAGGAATCCACAAGCTGATAAACTTCACGACGAAATTTTGACTACATTCCCCTCATTTTTTGTTTCGTTTTGAGAAATTGAAAAAAAAATCTAAACTCACTGTCATGGAATAAATTTTGATTCATAGTGACACAAAAGGCTTGAGGAATATCACTTCTATATGTAATCAAGGCAGGAAACCTTTCTGGGGGCAGAAAGCCTCCGTTTTTTTCTTGAAGAGAAACTGGCCGTTTTAACTGCTGACCTCTGAGTCAACGGCCACAAAGGCTCTCTCACTCCCCCACCCCACCTTTTTTGGTGAGACTGATTTATCCCCAAATCTCACTGCCATCCAACCTGTTCTAACTCATGCTCATTGATAATCTGGCTTTAAATTCAATGCTACTATTTAAATTCAATGCTACTGTCTAAAGACCAGCTATTGAGTCTTGCTCAGTACTAAAAAAACAAAACAAAAACAAAACAACAACATTTTAAAATGGTCATTTTAAACTGCTAGTAAGATAAGTAACAGATCGAATACACTTTCAATATTTGAAACTGAGCTGGGAAGTACGTGTGATAATGACATTTCCTGCTCAGGCTATGCTGGATCTTTAGTTCTTGTTTCTATGACATCCTTACCAAAATCACAGGGTGAGAAGAAAAGGTAGGTGAGGGGCCTGCATGTACTTTTGGACCTGGGGATGTGATATTAAAATAAGGATTCTCCTTGTTTAAAAATAATTTTCTTGGGGGCTCATACAATTCTTATCACAATCCATCTATCCATCCTTCTATCCATTCTATGTCAAGCACGTTTGTACACTTGCTTCCCTCCTCATTCTCAAAAATAAGGATTCTTTAACAGTTGGCTAGCTTCATAATTCTCATGTGTCCTTTAAAATGTATCCTCTTCCCCCAATAAAATGATTTATTAAAAAAAAAAAGGAGGGGGAAAGAGGAGCTAATACCAAGGGCTCAAATAGAAAATATTTGGAAATGAAGATGGCAACACGTGCACAAATATGCTTGATACAAATGATGTATGGAAGGGTATTAGAGCTGTAAGAGCCCCCAATAAAATCATTGGGGAAAAATATATTCTCTTAAATAAAACTGAAAAAGGAAAATTCAGTTCATAGTCCAGGGACAGGATAAATGCAAACAAATTCGGTCTCTAAGAATTAAACTATTTGTGAAGTCCATTTCCCAGAGCCCAGCCTTAGTCTCAATGTCTCCCAAAGGCCAAAGAGGACCCAAGTGCTGCGGCTAAGGGCTGACTGTCAGCGTGGGGAACGCACACTCTGGTCAAGGCTGCGGGCCCATGTGGACAGAGGAAGGGTCACGTTAGCCGAGAGGTCAACTTAACTTTACCGTCAGGACAGCAATACAATTGCTCTTTCCTTCCTTTCTTTCTTCCCCCCTACATGTGTGACTGACTCCAGAAAAAACAAAAGAGAGGGAAAACTCAAGTATCGTGTTTCTCACAGCTAAATGGGCTGGAAGTTTGTTCTCCGAGGAACAATGGGACGTCTCATTCACTGTGGTGGTTTTATGATCTCCACAGCAACGACAACCACGTCTTGCTTTGTCTGACTCATTTGCCTCCCACTCCATGTCAGATTCGTTTACATTTGGGGTAGGACCACTGAACAACAGGCCAACGAAGAGCATGCCCAGAGCGTAGGGGTGCAGATGTGCTTCGAGGGAAGGGTGCTGCTACCTGCTGGAACCCTCACACTCTGGCAGTGACACTTCTCTTCACGTTCCTCCCTCTGTGGAGGGCCCGCCAGAGAAGAGAAGGCCACAGAAGTGCCTCTTCCTGCTCCTGCTTCACGTCTCATTGCGCCATTAGACCCTGAGGTTAAGCGTGAAGGAACAAATATTTTTTCTTTTTTTTAACGATCTTGTTCCCAGCAGTAAAATCAGTGCTGGTAGCCGAGGAGCCTTTCTGTGTTCGCATGCGTACTTTTATACAAGAGGGGGGCACGACTGTCTTAAAACTAGGGAAGTGTTGGTGGGAGAGGGAGAATAAAAACACTTGGTCAAAACAACAAGCCCGTATTTGTGAGCTGAGGGAAGAACAGATGCAGGAGATGAAGCCTTGGGGTGCTGACCCATCTGTCCAGCCAACGTCGTTCTGGAGGCGCATGTGCAATGCCAAGGGGCAGTGTCGGGGTGTTATCAACTGCACACTGCTCAGGGAAGAACTGGGACTGAGCTCCCTGCACCCTGTACTTGGCCACTGAATAGTCTTGTCCCAGCAGACAAGATAGCCAATTTATAGAAGACTTGGATTTTTTAAAAAACACGGGCTTACAGGGCTTTAGGTCTTCCAGTAGATAATATATCCAAACTGCTTCTTGATCAATTACATTTATCAAATCTTACTGCGGCCATGAGAATAGAATTCCTGGAGAAAAATGTTGGGTGAACGCCTAGATCAGTACTCAATAGCTATCATCAAGATATAATGTGATAATTCCAGGGCTGTTATCATACTCAACATAAAAACACAACATTTTTTTCCCAGAGTAGTAATGAAAAAAAATTTCTAGGGTTGAACTAGGGTTTCAGCATTTTCAGCCCTAAGAAAGTACTGAGTTCAGCCTCAAATAGATCTAACTTCTTCCAGTTTTGAAAGAACAGAAAAATTCTGGGCTTTTATATTTTTGTTTTAAATATGGATATTTGAAGATCTAAGAAATGTGCAGGTAGATATTTTAAAAGAGCTTAAATTTTTTTTTTCTGAATAGTGTCATTCCTTATTGTTAAATAATACTCCGTTGTCAATCATGCACATAAATGGTTTTTTCCAACATGACATTTCAATGAAAGGGGTGGGGGGAGAAAGAAAGAAAACGCACAAACAGAGTCTGAACTGAGAAATGATCAGCAATGCAAACATCTGGGAAATCAATTGAAAAAGAAGGTAAGGGAGAGAGGCGGCGAAGGAGAGCGACAGACAGACTGACTGACAGAGTGTGCACCACGAGCACACACCTAAAATTACTTTTAAAAACAGATCAGCCACTGGAGAATGGAGCTGGATTCTATCTTAAGCTGAAAGCATATTAATAATCCTAATGCCCTCCTTTATTCTTTATCATTTCCCTAATTATCTGGGTCTAAGTGTTTCCAAACTTTATTGCTTATTTTGGCATGAAGCGTACTCGCCTCTACCTTCTCCCTTCACGGAGCTGTTAAAAAGAAGGGTGGGTGGGAACTCAATCTCAGCAGGCAAGCAAGCAAGGAGACAGTGGTCACCAGACCCCAGGGAGGCATGCAGCAGATCACTGTATTATGGCAGCGTGCTCGGACAAAGTTTCAGTGAAAATGATCAGATTTCCCTAGCGTTTCTTATAAGTGGCCCTAATTTCTTTGTCTCAGTTTACAGGTGGAGAAACTGAGGCATGCGGGGAAGACGGACTTGCAGAAGGGTCACACAGCGGCAGAATGGAGACCAGGGCCAGATTTCCTGATTCCTCTGCCAGTTTTCCACCCATCGACCCTGTCCAAGTGAAATGGCAGAAGCTTGGTTTTGATAAGCAGCTCCATGAAAACACATCCTGTGCCAGGTTTTCTCCAGTGCCCCAGACACTCCCCGGGCTGGGCTAGGGTTCTGAGCCCTTTAACTCTTGCAGTTGCTGGAGCGAGAAGTCTGTGAGTAGACATTTCCAAAACCAAAGGACCCCATTCTCCCCTGCCTATTTTTCAGGCCACCCTCCAAAAGCTGAGGAGTCTGAAGCAGCCTCCTCCACGGCTACCCTCACCCCCACCCTCACTGCAACGCCCCTGGATCTCCTTAGACACTCTGTATTCACCCTCAGCTTCTGAATTTCAACTCCTGCCGGTGTTTAGAAAAGTTAGACCATGAGGTGTGTGGTATTCCGAGCATAAAACAATCCCTTCTATTAGGAATCATGCCTCTTCTTCAATAACCCTCGGTACATCAAGATGTTTGATTCTGTAATTCATTTCTATTTATTTATTTATTCGTGCCAGAGAAGGCCAGGGCACTTCAGTCACGTGTACTGACTCACTCATTGAAAATCGAACGTGAGAAAAGAAGGTGGAACTTTTGAGAGCTGGCACTTTTGCCGGGGCTTTAGAGGCACAGAAACCAGGATCCAAAGACACGGCAGCGGGTGGCTGCTCTCGGAGAGCACGGGAATCCTGAGCCCCTTCTTCAAGAACGATCTTCTTTTAGAATTACCACACAGACCTTACACAGGATCTTGTGGCTGACAATGACAGGCCATCAAGGAACAAGTTCCTGATGTATCTGCTTTTATAAAAAAAAATAATCAGTCACAAAGCTCTCGAGGACAATTACCCTAAAACATCACTTCTTTCTTTAACATGGCACCAGGAAAAGTGTCTATAGTAAAAGGCTCCCAATTGAAGGCGAATAGGGACAGGACCCTGCGGGAGGCTGACCTCCTAGCGCTCTCCTGTGGAGAGAGTCCTTCTCCAGAGGGGACATGGAAGCGCCTCACCAACAGACCAACAGCTGCTTTCTAGTGAGCACGAGGTGGGGGAGGGGGAGAGAAGAGGGGCTGCCCTTGCCAGATCTCATTGTGACTTAGCAAAAAAAAAAAAAAAAAAAAGCACACCTAAGGAATGCTGAGAACTGAGAATTATTTTAAGTGCCAGCAACAAAGCACACCTTCACATGTGTAATCTTTCACTGACAACATTTGAAAACCCAACGGAACTCAGGAGGCATAACCAAGGAGCCAGCACAGGAGCAGCAAGACACTGGTTCATCATCTCACACAGAACTCAGACCACACTGAGAGGGTTTGTAGGTCTGCCCCACCCCCACCTCCCCCACCCCCCATGAGAAATCTGATGTGGGTGTCAAATTGTGCAAGAATCCTTCACACCATTGCTGCAGGGCACGCTGTACTTTATGAGTTCGGCTCACTGGAAAACAAAATTAGGCCGACTACAGAAATATACCTTCGAAGATTATTTTACAATCTAGATTCCGTTCTTATTAATACTCATGCCTTCTTCCTTTCAAACATTCTCCATATATGAAATGCTAACCCACAAAGAGAATATACATTTAAAACCTGAAACATATTTTCCAACCCCCAAATTTCATTAAATACACAGGAGAAAGCATCCTTTGTATAAAGACTAATAGAATTACGGTGTCATTAAGTCACCGAGGGCCCATACAGTGAAAGCAACAACAGTCAGTGACGTTTCAGTCATCACTAATCAGGGAACTTATGTGAGAGAGAAATGCACGTGTTCACTGCAATCTGGGATTAAGAAAACAAAACCAAGCCGCCAGGCAAACCCAAGTACTCTGGCCACACCTTGTTCATCTTTCTGAGGTACTTCAGAGCAGTAACAACGGCAACAACAGAAAAGGCTTCCCCCACGCTTTGAGCTGCACTGCGCCCCAGTCCACAGGCTGATGGCCCAGTCGGCCAGATGGCCAGGGAGAGAGGCGTCAAGGAAGTGCTGAAAAGGTGACTTGGGTCTCCGGCAGCTTAGCAGTCTGGAGTGAGTTTCTCTGCAAATTCTCTGGGGGTTACTGCGTTCCAATTTCTTAGGAATGTTTAATTCTCCTCAGCCCTCCACTGTGTCTCTCTCTGGAGAGGTCAGGGAAGCCTGTGACATCCCCAGAGGGCACTGCCTAACTAAATTAGCACAAGATCACTTTGGACTCTCTTCCAAGGAGAATATACAAGGGAGGGAATTTCATTAAAAGCAGAAGACTAGGTGATCCAAGTTAATCCCAGTTCTAAGCTGCTGTAGAAATGCTCAATGTTTATATTTTGACTCTCCTCTCTGCTTCAGAGTTCACTGACTATAATGGGAGCTATGTTAAGTGAACAACTTGACCTTAGCTGACCAAACTTCAGTTTTATAAAAAAAAAAAAAAAAGGGGGGGGGCAATGGGCTTGGTGGTGTTAAAATGAGTACTTGGCCTGCTTATGGGTTACTTTATGAAGCAGTAAGATCCAGAGGTCAAAAATAAACATTTCAGTACTTTAGCCTTTAAATATCTTTTAAATCAGGAAACAGGAAACCCTAATAGGTAATATGAGTCATTAACCATATGTACGTGTGTAAACATGAGAATATCTAGTGACAATTTAGTAAGGCACATAATGTTATGGAGACATGCTCTCTATTATATCTATAAATATTTGAAGGGATACACTAAATATTTAGAATGATAGTATAATACATGAGATATATTAGAAAGTACAAAGAAGACTTTTCCATAATTTGCTTCTAAAAATTTTAATTGGAAGGATAACTCCAGAAAGGTATCAATATAGCTTGTCAGCTATAAATTATGACAAATAACATATTAAAGAATTCAAACTTGGAGTGATTCTGCTTCAACCATGAATCATTGTATTTCCCAATTCTTTTATAAGTAAATGTAAATTAAATTTTATAAGTATAAAAGTATAAGTATAAAAGTATAAGTAAAAGTATAAGTATAAAAGTAAATTTTATAAGTAAAATACACACATACTTATGTATGTGTGTGTGTGTATATATATACTTTGCTTTTAATATAAAGATATTTTTCTTTAGAATATCCATAATTGGTGAACATTGGCACTTCATCACTACAAGTAATATTTTCTCCTTGATGGTCTACAGAAATGGGGAATATTCTTATATTTTTCAGCTTTCATACTTTCAGACGTTCTCCATTTTTGATCCATTCTAATTTTCCTAAAGTACTATAAGTGACAGGTAGTAATGGAATACTATCCCCAAGATGAGAACTAAGGTCATCTAGTTCTTCTATCGACATCAATGCACTCAATAATGATGATTATTTGCTTGTTACTGTATTTAGATTAGGTTATTTGATGAAATGAGTTTCCACAGTTTGGTGCTGGTCTGTAATATGCCGCTCAATATTTCACCAAAGCCTGACACAAAATGACTGAGATGAACAGAATTTATACTCCATGTCTGCCGTGTAAAAAGTAATGGTTCTGTGCTCTAGACACACCCGGGAGGGGGACGGGACAGGAGGATGGTAATCTAGTTTTGGGTTTTTTTTGGGGGGGGGCATCACTGCCCTCTGGTAGGAGTAGGAGGCCAAGTCCTGCTCCTGGAAAGCTGCTGCTGGATTTGAACTGCTAACCCAGTGGGCCACAGTCCCACACACAACCACGACGCCACCGGGGCTCAGCCCTGGAATCTAATTTTTGAGTAAAGAAAATGACTGTCAAAAGGGGTTAAGAACCTCTTTCTCAGCTGGTAGAAATAAACACAATTCTATTTTAATCTGTGGTGGGTGAGCTGCTTCTTAGCTAATGTAGAAGGGGCTTTCAAGAAGTTCAGGGAAAAATTTCATTACCCTTTAATCTCTGAGGCCTCTTAATACAAGCTGTATTCTCACTGAAGCGATGAACACATAAACAACATACAACAATGGCATGGCTGGCAGACGGCAGTCCCTGTGGGTATTTTTCTTTGTGTGTGCTTTAACTGCTCACGGGCATTTCCAAGATGGCTGGCTGGATTCAGGTAAAATCCTTGACTACTAGACTAAATTAGCCAATGGAGAGATTACCCCAAGCTTCAACCTCATTAGTTTTATGCTCTAACAAACCAAATCAATTAGCTCAGACATAAATGCTAATATCCCCGAGGTAGCAGAAAGGTTGCCTAACTCACTGATGACTTGTATCCGTTACTATGAACACTAAATGAAATCTTAAAACATTTTGTGGCTATTTTCTTTCTTTTAAAAACTTTACTGGGAACTTCTACAGATATCATAACATTCCATAGCTCAGTCACATCAAGCAGTATTGTACAATTGTTACCATAGTCAGTTTCAAAACAGGTTCTTTCATTTTGAACTCCTTGATAACAGCTCCCGTCTTCTCTCCTGGCCACCTCAACCTCACCCCAGGAGACCTTATTATTAATTTTTCCCTATCATAAGTGTGGTTTTCTTTTTGCTATAGCCCACACAATCCAATATATCCATTTAAAAACAATTCTGCTGTCTGATCCCATGGGGCGGGGTTATACAATCATCAATGCTTTCAGTTCTCCTATTCCTGCTCCACCTCCCACCTCTTCCCAAACCTTCAGTGAACCATTACTCCTATTATTGTTTCTGAAGAGTTATCTATCTTGGCTTCCATGTATCAAATGGTCTTAAATCTACAAATGAACATATGAAAAAATAACATGATTAATGTTAAAACATGTAAAAACCATAATAGAAATGTGAGAAAATATTAAAGTATTACAGGATAGTTAGAGTTACAGGATAGTTATATGGTTCATCACTGCTATACCACATCCTGGATTTATCATCCTTCTGTGTGTCCCTTCTGAGAGGTACTGTCCAATTATCTTACAGGTGGGTTTTGGGTCTCCACTACATCCACTCCTCTTCATATCAATTTGGTTGCTTATTTTAGAATTTCTGATATCGCTGTCCATTGACACCTCATGATCACACTTCAGATTTTCTGAAGACCATTATTATTAGGTTTCTTTGGGTCATGGTTCCCTTGGACAATTTGATGAAAACTAAGGAGTTCACCATCTTCGCTTTAGAGGGCACATGCACCTGAGCCCCCACAGAGGCATTCTTCCCCCTAAGATGTCAGAGGGTTCCCATACTCCTCTTTTTGTAATGCCCATCATGGTTAGAAAACTTTGAGTTGAGACCAAAATTTCCCCAATTCTTTCATTCAATCGCACTTTTTACTTATGGTACATTGACTGAAGGCCAGGTTCAAGGCACTGTACTAAAATCCTTAGGGGATACAGAGAAATATACCATTCTCAGAACTGCTCATGAAGTGAATATAAGATGAAGCCACAGGAATTATTAGTACAATTGCTGCAGAGAACGACTGGAGTAGATCAGAAGGACAGATCGTTTCCTGGTTTGCAATGTGGAATCCTATGATGCTGACCCCAGAACACTGTTCAAAGCACTGCAAATAAAATAATCACGTGAATAATGCTTTCTTTGTAAGTGGTAAACCACTGTGCAATGTTAGCTGTTGGCTTTATGAGATCAAACTTGCCTTCCTGTTTTGAGAGCCAACCAAGAGCAGTAAAGCAAAAAATGTATACCTGGGAAGGGAAAACAAGCAGGCACTTTCTCAGAGGAACCCAGGCCGGTCTCATCACTTAATTGGGGGTCAAAATACCAAAGCAACAAGTCAATTGTTCCAAATACTTTGTTTAAGTGATGATGTATTAATGACAGGCACTTGGAAGAGTACCACAGGAAATATTTGCCAGCGTGTGCAGCATGGGACTCTGTGTGTGGATGATTGAATGGCAAATGGCTGGTCAATAATGTTGGTGTGGTCTTAGGGTATTTCTACCTGTTGAGACAAAGTGACCAGGTTCACTGCCGGCTATGCAGGAGGTAAATGTAAGGCTAAAAGAGAATACTAGGAAAGAGAGGCAAACCAAGGACTAGAAGGTGGTAATAACCAAACTTTTCTCAAGCACTGTAGCTATACAAATCATGGGGAATGATTTTACTATACCTCTTCCTGCAGATTAATAAGGACCTTCCAGAAAATAAACACATATTTCAAATCCTGGCTTCCCATGCATATTGATAACCACAAAGCATTTCTTGTTTCCCTCACTAAAATAATTAGAGTTTTAAATGAGGTGCTATTTCTCTCTCATGTTCAGGGAATGCTAGACATCTTTGATCTTTGCAAAATAACCAGCGATTTAAGATAATTTTTTTTGGCATCACTGCCCTATGGTGGTGGGAGTAGGAGGCCCAGCCTTTGCTCCTGTGAGCTGGAATTGAACCTCCACCCCAGTGGGCCGCAGTCCTGCACACAACCACTACGCTACTGGGGCGCAGCTGATTTAAGATATTTTTTATTGGGTTTTCATCAATATAATAATACTAAATAAAAGGTTTATAAGACATAGTCCCTTTTGAAGCTCATGTATTTCTTCTATCTATGCTCTAAAAAAAGTGCCTCCGTAGCCCTGTGGGATAGGTGTTGGAGTGTCGATTGCAACATCGGTGGTTCAAGCCCATGGGAAGAGATGAGGTGGTTTGTTCCCAGAAAGACAGACAGCTCAGTAGGGCTGCTCTGACTCTGAACCAACTTGATGACATCTGCTCCAAGTCTCCTTGCACCCAAAGATTGAGTCTTTTAAGCGAAGATATCGAAACTTGATGATATTATTCATCTCTACCCTGTCAGCTACTGGGGAAAACAAGCCACATTCAGCCCCACGGAGGACACAGTGCAGACACCAGCATTGGCCTCTCCCCCTCCTGACAGGGGGCTGTTGAGGCTGTAGACCCACAGTGCTGAACGATCGGCCTTGGACAGGCCCAGGTTGAATGGCAATATTGAGTCTCCGCATTGTGAATGTGGGGATGTTCCTTTCACTAAAACAGATGTAAATGTTTCACTACCATAGCTTTTGGGTTTCTTTTAAAGTCATTTTAGTTGGGCTCACACACCTCGTAGCACAACCCATCCACATATTCATTGTATGCAAAGCACATTTGAACCTTTGATGCCATCATCATTCTCAAAACATTTTCTTTCCACTAAAGCCCCTGGTATTGGCTCCTCCTTTTTCCATCCACTTCCCGCTCCCTCTTCCCTCATGGACCCTTGATAATTTATAAACTATGATAATTTTGTCTTGCTGAATGCTGTCTGATATATCCCTTTTCCCACTTCCCTTTTGTCCATACCCCAGGGAGGAGGTTATATGTAGGTCCTTAAAATCAGTTCCCCCTTTCTACTCCACTCTCTTTCCATCCTCCCAGTGTCGCCACTCTCCTCATTGGTCCTAAAGGGATCATCTGTCCTGGATACCCCATGTTTCTGGTTCCAACCTGTACTAGTGTATATTCTTTGGTCCAACCAGGCTTGTAAGGTAGAATTCAGATCATGATTGTGGGAGGGAGGAAGTATTTTAGAACTAGAGGAAAGATGTATATTTCATTGTTGCTACAGTGTGCTCTCACTGACTTATCTCCTCCCCACAATCCTTCTGTAAGGGGATGTCGCTTCAATTACTGATGGGCTTTGGGTCCCCAATCTCTACTGTCCTTCATTTATAATGATATAATTTTTAGTTCTTTGATGCCTGGTGCCTGATCTCTTCAACACCTCCTGGTCACACAGGCTGGTGTGCTTCTTCTACATGGGCTTTGTTGCTTCTGAGCTGGATGGCTGCTTGTTTACTTTCAGGCCTTTAAAACCCCAGACACTATCTTTTGATAGGTGGGCACCATCAGCTTTCTTCACCACAAATTACTTATGCACACCTTTGTCTTCAGTGATCATATCAGGAAGGTGGGCATGCAATGGTATGATTTTTATTGTTGATGTCTGATAACTGCTTCTATTGATACCTTGTGGTCACACAGGCTGGTGTGCTTCTTCCATGTGGGCTTTGTTGCTTCTGAAGTATATGGCTGCTTGTTTATTTTCAAGTCTTTAAGATCCCAGACACTATATCTTTGAAAGTCGGGCACTATCGGCTTTCTTCACTACATTTGCTTGTGCGCACATTTGTCTTCATTAATTGTATTGGGAAGGTGAGCATCATGGCTTGCCAATTTAATAGAACAAAGTGTTCCTGCATTGAGAAAGTACTTGAGTGGAGGTCCAATGTCCATCTGCTGCCTCAATACTAACCCTTTAAGTATCTTCACATAGATCTATTTTCCTACCATCACATCTAAGTATATATACCTATGTTCATGCCGGTATTTAGACCTCTGTAAATGCTCATTGTCTCCCAGTTCTTTCCTCTATTTTCTTTTACCTTTCTCTTGCCCCACCATCATTCTCACCCTTCATTTGGATTTCAGTAATTTTCCTCTGTTACATTACTCTGGATCAGTTCCTATCAGGACTCGTACATCCACCTTGCTACTGATTTTGGATCATTTGGTGTTCCCTTGTGCCTGGGATGGGCAACACCACCTGTTTTCCCCAACCTCCCCATCTCCCATGTCCCCCGAGAACCATCAGCCCTGTTGCTTTCTCCTCCAGACTGTTCATCCAGTCTATCTTATCTAGATAGACTTGCAGAGATGTACAAAATAATGTCCATCTGTAAAAAAATAATGTAAATATATACCAAAAAAACGAGACACTGCAAGATGAAGTGACAAAAGAAAACAAAAGAATGACAACAACAACAACAACAAAATAATATTGGGAAAAAATATAAATCAGTAAAAAATAAATTAATAATAATAACCAAAGAAAAATCTATAAAGAGTTCAAGGTCTAGTTGTTGACCTCCAGGAGTGTTCCTCAGTTGAGTCAGATGGGGTGCTACCTCCAGTCCCAAAGCATATCCTTGGCACTCCCTCAGGAACTCCATGCTCTGCTCCTCCCGCTGCTCTGCTGCACGCCCTTGCCTAGGTGTGGTGAGGTCAGACCAGATGCACTCCTGACCCTGCTTCTCCAGGGTTGTCCCCTTAGGAACTTGGGTCAGCAAGGGATGCTGTATTTCATATTGGGGTTAACCACATCATCCTCTCTGTGCAATAGCTATTCTGAGTGGGGAGATCATTCTTGAGACGCAATTGGGCCAGGATGTACTCCACTTTCTCTTCCTCTGCCTTCCATTGCTCCCGTGTGTTCTGGCTAGGTATGTCCCTCTCCCCAGGCTGCAGTCTCAGTGCTGACCTTCAAAACAACTCCCCTGTGGGGAGGGGCAGCTGTCCACTTCGTTGGAGTTGGGGCTCGGCCCTCATACCATTTCACTGGCTCCCTGCTCCATGCTGTCATGCTGCGTTTGCATCCTGGAACACCAGATTGAAGTTTACTACCATCGTTTTTTATAAGTGAGAAAATGTGTGTAAAGTGCACAGGACAGTATGAGCTGGCGCATATTAGTAGCTGAATAAAATGGCAGTGCAAACTGATCAGCCACTCTGACAGAAAAATGTACAGCCTCAGAAACCCCACAGAGCTTTTATGAGTCAGAATTGATTTGATGGCGGTGGGTGCCATCATTTGCATGAGTGATGCTATTTATTCTAAACAAATTAGATAAAAATATCACACACTACTACTCTGGACTTTGCAAAACACCTTCAAAATGAAGCTTTTCATTTAATAAGCCAGTGGCATTCTTTTACTTTATGGATAACAATAACTTAATATACATGTGAAAACTGAATGTTATGTTAAGAAAAGACAGCAAGAAGAATCTGACTGTGCTGCTTTAGGAAAGAGCTGACTATATTGTAGACTTTCAGGAGAAAGGATAAGTCAGTCTTGGAAGAAATAGAAGCAGAAGGCTCCTTAGACACAAGGATGTAGAGACTTTGGCTCACTGATTTTCAATTCAAGACATCATCAGGGAAGATGAACCTCGGGAATGGAATGATTTAGTGACCAGGGTCACTAAAGAGCAAAGAAATCCTCCATGAATGGGGTGACACAATAGCACACACATGAACTCAAACATACCAGTGACGGTAGAGATGATGGAAGACCAGGCAGCACTTCACTCTCGGGTACACTTGGGCATCACGAGTGGGAAGTGACTCACCGGCAAAGAACAACCACTTTTCTTTTACCCATTGAGAAAATGATGAAGACAGGCTAATTGGGTTGTCAGAGTCACAAAGTGCTAGACATAGGATACTGAATTGAACACCGACTATTTTTATCATACTGGATATAATCCTCCATCCATGGAGCAACATAGGATGCCAGCATCTGTTGATACAGTGCAGTATTAGGGCACAGCTCTATTAATATTGTAAATCTTCAAAAAACAGAAAAAGAGAGGCAGTATTGGGAAGTGCACCACACTTTATGAGTGTGGCAACTTTCAGAGAAAACTCTTAAGAACCTACAAAAAAAGAAGGTGGGGGTGGTAAAAACTGGCAGAGAGAGTTTCCTGACATCCAACAGCAATAGGAAGCCAACCGAGGAACTGGAACCTTAACATGGAGCTGGGCTTATGCCGATTGTTATGGACCATTGAGTCGATTCTGATTCACAACAATTCTATGTACAATGGAGGGAAACACTGCACCATCCTCAAAATTGTCTTGTTTGACCTCATTGCTGCAGCCCTCTTGTTGGGGGTCTTCCTGGTTGATGCTATCTTCTCACTTTTCCAAGCATGACGTCCTTTAGCAGGACGTGGTCTCTCCTGATGAGGTGTCCAAATTGTATGGGACTAAGTTTTGCCATCCTCACTTCTAAGAAGAACTCTGGCTGTCCTTCTTCTAAGATAGATGTGTTTGTTCTTTTGGCTGTCAGAAGAATGGTACTGATGAAGCAGAATAACAACATGTTGAGGCATACACTGCCTTTTCAGAATCTACAGAATCCACTTCTGTGTTACAAGGAGAATAAAGGAAAAAGAGACCATGCGTTACAGACATCAAGACCCAGTGATCCCTGAAGTTGGGGGAGGAAGACAGAAGGATGGGACATGACCAAGGGAAAGAGAAATACATCCTGTATCATTGGGAAGCAGTTGATATATGTTTGGAGAAATTCTGATGTATATAATTTTTCCTCAATCATCTTTGCATCTTGTGCTAAAAGGTCAGCACCGTGAGTTGAGACTTTCAGTCAGTACCCAACTAAGGAAAAGTCACTTTCAAATACAGAAGGGACCTTTCAAAGACTGGCAGTGGTAAATGTTTGTGCAGAGATGGTTGAACATTTTGAAAATTATATTTGGTTCTTAAATTAAAAATTAAACACACACACATACACACACGCACAAGAATGGGGGTTAGAAAAAATTCAGTGGGCCCAAACTCACTGCCATCGCAGCAGTTCTGCCACACAGTGATGCTGTAGGACAGGGTTGGACTACCCTTGCAGATTTCCAAGACAGCAACACTTTACCAGGAGTAGAAAACCTTGTCTTTCCCCGTCAGGGCTGGCTGGTGGTTTTAAATTGCTGACTTTTCAGTTAGCAACCCAATATGTAACCACTGTGCCACTAGGGCGCTCTAATTTGGTGGCATCGTTTACTCTCAACAGCTGGGACATCTGGAGTGAACCAAACATTATATATCCCTGTCAACTAGTTTGTACAGACATTAAAAAGAGACCAGTGAATGTGTGAAAACAACTGGAGAACCAATGGTAGAGGTCTATGATTCCACAAATGATAAAAATGGGAAATGAATGTGGCAACATGTGTGCCAATGTGCTTGATACAGGTGACGTATTGAATGTTACAAGAGCTGTAAGAGCCCCCAATAAAATTATTTTAAAAAATGCACCCAGGTATTGTATTTCCACACTGATCGGTAACAACTAAGTTTCTGGAAAGCCATTTTACTGAGAATACTGTATGATGTTAAAAACAACAACGAACTCAAATTCACTGCCATCATGTTGATTCAAATATAGAGAGACTATAGAGGATGGAAACACATTCCCAGAGAGCTTCTGAAACTGATTCTTTTGAGTCACAGACAGTCTCTTCTGCTGGGTTCAAACTGCTAACCTTTGGCCTAGCAGCCCCACTGTTTACCACCAGAGCTCCTTTGTGAAGTCCTTGTGTTTAAGTTAGACATGTGTCTAATAAAAATAAAAGGCAAAATGATCATAGAAGTAAGTTTTTTCCATGGGGAATTCAGGACAGATTAGCCCTTTGGGACTAGTGGTGAGAATGGTGATACCTGGAGGGTGGAGGGAGGGTGGAGTAGATAGGGAGAACCAATTGCAGGGATATACATATGACTTCTCTGGAGTAAGGACAGCAGGGAAGTGGGTGAAGGGACACACTGGACAAAGTATGATACAAAAAGTAACAATGTGAACATTATTAAGGGTTCATGGGGGAGGGGGAGGAAGAGGAAATATGGGGAGCTGTATTGGGGGCCTATGTTTCGGGGGTGATGATGGCAACAAGTGTGCAAATATAGTATGCATACAATTGACATGTGTGTTGATCATGATGGGAGTTGTATGAGCCCCCAATGGAAAGATGTAAAAAAAAAAAAAGAGGGGGAAAGAAGAGCTTATACCAAGGGCTCAAGTAGAAAATATTTGGAAATGAAGATGACAACATGTGTACAAATGTGCTTGACACAAAGGATGTATTGAATGTTATAAGAGCCCCCAATAAAATTATTGAAAAAAAGTAAGTTTTTTCATCTTCAGTTGCTAGGACACATTTTGAGAAATCCTTGCTTGTAAATATTATGTTCCAACTGCAATAGGCAAATGGCGAGGACAAATGAGGCCAGGCAGACCTAGATGATCTCAATGGATAATGAAAAATAAAAGGGAGATGAAAAGGGGAGAAATAAAGGATATCTATACTTCATAAGCTTTCAGAGCATTTAAAAAACTCAAGGAAACTCCTCTACTTATTCAAGATAAGTGCAAGAAATATCAAAGTAATTTGGAGTAACCATGTCTCTCTTGGCAATTCTGGCATTCATTGAAAAGTATTAGCAGCTACTGAATTAGCAACTCCTCAAATGTAACTTTGCTCTTTGAACAAAATTATTAACTGAAGCCTTGCATTGCTCAAAATGTCTCGTGCTCAAGGAGGTCATGAAACACCCATTGGTGCTCACACACTCTCACAAAGGGGTTCTGGGAATCTCAGGACCACAGTAAGCCAATGTGCCCAAATGAAGAGAAAGTCCTGCCATTTCTGTGTGGGGAATGTCAGAGGAAAATATGAGTATACATACACTGAACACCTCAATACAGTAGCCCAGAGGATATGCGCAATCTACAGTGGTGATGGCTTGCGCTGAGGACTTTAGGCTACTAGAGGATGAGCAAGCCTCGTCTTAAGTAACAAATGTTTCACCTCTAACTTCTTTTTTTCCCCTCCTAGTTTTAAAGCTTTAAAGCTCTATGATGTCTAATTACCCTTTTTTAAAATCACCTTATTGGGGGCTCATACAACTCTTACCACGAGCAATACATACATCAATTATATGCAGCCCACATTTGCACATTTGTTGCCATCATCTTTCTTGAAACATCCTTCTACTTGGGCTCCCGGTATCAGCTCCTCATATTCCCCCTCCCCCATGAGCCCTTAATAATTTACAAATCATCATTATTCTGCCATATCATACACTGTCCACTATGTCCCTTCATCCACTTCCCTGTTGTCCGTGCCTCAGGAAGGAGGTCATATGTAGATCCCTGCAACTGGTTCCCCCTTTCTATTCTACCTTCCCCCCACCCTCCCAGCATCACCACTTTCACCACTGGTCCTGAAGGGATCATCTGTCCTGATTTCCCCATGTACATCCCCTGGTCTAGCTGGATTTGTAAAGCAGAATCAGGATCATGATAGCTGGAAGGGAAGAAGCATGAAAGAACTAGAGGAAAGTTGCGTATTTCATGGTAGCTACATTGTACCTTGACTGGCTCATTTCCTACCTGCCACTCCTCTGTAAGGGGTGTCACTTCACCTATTGATGGACTTTGGGTCGCCAAGATACAGAGTAGCAACAATGAAATATGCAACTCACATCTAACTTCTAAACATTCCACTTATTTCAAGAGAATGAATACACCATCATGGAGGTAGGGTGTGTTTTAGGGATGAAAGAGTTAATCAAGACTTTAACCTCCTTGGGGAAAATGTGGGCAATTTTACCATGAACTTGTGCTGGTTCTTTTGTTCATATCAACTCCATTGATAATATATGAGTATTTTAAAGTTCAAATATTTACCATAAGGTAAGAGTTTCAAATTATAATACACTATATTTTTTGAAAACCAGGATCTAAGCTGAATCTTGGAATAGTAGCTTCAATTAAAGTGGATAATTGACCTAAGACAGATAATCAACAGTTGAGGGACATATTAAAAAAAATTAACTAAAGAAAATCTTGAAAGGGGTGACCATACGAGGCACCCACAAGAAGATATGGGTATGGTTTAGCCTGTCAATCAGGTCATAACTTGATGACCTCCCTGGGAGATGTGATCGAGGTCAATGGCTCTTGGGAAGGGCTGGCCCCGCTTTCTCTCCCTGGTGGTCCTGGTGGTTGGATCTGCATGCTGCCAGAGCTAGCTGCCCTGCCTCACCACGTGTGCTGTGCTACCGTGGGCCGAGCCAACCCGTGGACCACGGTGTACCGCGTTGTCGCTGTGCTATGCTGTTCCACTCTGTGGTGGCGCTGCCCCACCTTACCACGTCTGCTACCTCCAGGTCGACTCTACTCCTCTCGACACCCTGCCGGATACCGCACCTGCTGCCAGCCACTCCTCATCTCGCCACACTGTGAAGCACCAGCGTGACCAGCTGCTGTGCCACGCTGAGCTGCTCCGCCTCTGCTCCACCGCACCACTTTTTCTTCCCTCCGTCTGCTTCGTTGGCTGCGTGAGTTGCAAGGACCTTCGATATATTCATTGCCTTATGAAAATGAGTGGGACCGAGCTCTCTGTATTGCTGTGTGTACTACTTTGCGGCTACATTCCTTCTCTCTGTATAAATGCATCCATATATATGTTTATGTAACCATAAGTTTTCTGGGTTTGCTTCTTTAGAGAACCCTTCCTAACACAGTGGGTTCTCAACCTTCCTCATGCTGCAACCCTTTCATACAGTTGCTCATGTTGTGGTGACACCCCCCCCCCAATGATAAAATTATTTATGCTGCTACTTCATGACTGTAATGTTGCTACTGTTATGAATCGGGTGACCCCTGTGAAAGGTCGATGGATCCCCAAAGGGGTTGCACACAACCCACAGGTTGGGAACCACTGGCCTCCCACATATGGGAAGAAAAGCCTTAGAAATACATGCATCAAAACCTTAAGAATTCCACAACTCTCATCTCTTCTCTTTGCTGTACTGTTAATATAAATAGAGCTGCAGAATCAAGCACAGTACATTATCTGGTGTGGAGAGATATACTGTCTTCTCCACTTACTGGTGCCTCATCCCTCAAACGTCACACAGCTTCACCTCCCCCCTCCCATGCAAACAGCATCCTTGCTTGACAGCATCTATCACGCAATCTCTCAGCATACATGGAGGACACACAGAGTAATGAGTTGATATGAGATATGGAGTATATTCCACAAGTAAGAGAGGAAGGCTCTCAGATAAATTATGAGGGTTATTCCTTCACAGCTGCAGATAGTTTTCGTGTTTTGTAAAACAAAACATCATGTGCTCTCTCATCAGACTATTAGAGTAGATTTGGATCCATCAGCATCTCCGAAGGATGACTGTGTGGGCATGCAGTCTCTCTTTCTCTCCCCCCTCCGTCTCCCCAGTATCTAGGAAGGATGTTTCAGGCTACAGCTCACATTGAAAACATGTGTGCAGCACATTATAGTTCAGAAAAGCATGGTAACTAATGTCAGGCCGAAGTTACTTGACCCACACTGAAATATGAATAGCTTCCAAAGTTTTTCTTGCTTATAAAGAAGCAAAATTTCATATTTAATTATTGTAATTAACCTTACTCTACCAGCCATTCTGGATAAATTCTAGATGCATATAATTTTCAAGTATGAGAAGACCTTAGATGGCCTTAGATTGAGAAAAGGGAATTGAGTTTCAGGAGGTTAAGGTAGAAGAGCTAGTTAGAGACTAGGAACGATCATCCGGCTTAGGCTCCATGGGGCAGGGAGTAACTGGTGATTTGCAAGTGGAAGCCACTTCATAGTCTCTTTCTTTGACTTTTCCTAAAGTACAAGGCTCTCAGAAGTAAAAACCTCTAATACCTCACATGATTAAAAAATAGAACCCCCAAAACTCAAGGACTCATTGAGGAAGGCTTTTCATAAATGCCAAGACTCCAAAAAATCCGAGGAACAATGTTAGCCAAGATTATTCTCCAGCTGAAAGTGGGACAGGGCAGTGTGTGGGGGGAGAGCAGTGTTTCTATGAGTGACCACATTAAGAGCTCATGACTCATCTCTGTGGTTTCTATGGTCTTTGGTTGTACAACAGCCTATCTATCAGAACAAAATTTGGAGCTGTTTGAAGGGCCGAGGCCAGGTAAATGTTAATTAAGAAAACCACTACACAGCCACCACCACTTATATAAGGTGGCAGCTAGCTCAAAGACACCTTTGTATTAATTAGAAAAAGGTGCCCTTTCTTTCATTCTGTTGAACAATTGTATGACTATGTTTTTACTTCCCTGCCACCTGCTAGAAAGAGATCATAACAAGCATAGAAATCCACAGGGTCATTTGGAATGGCACCCACACCAGGAACTCAGTACAACTACCATCGGCACACTGAAAACTATGCTAATCTGGGGGTGATTACACAGCACGATCATGGAAAGACAGGGAACAACTCCCAGCTTTCAATTTCCTTTTCATTTGCAAAATATGAGTACTGTTTTTGCCTTTCTCTAGACATAAAATTAAGGGACATAAAATGTCCATGCAAAGCTAAGGCATACTTTTTGCGACAAAGACAGACTTGCTGGAACCGTACAGCCTGGCTCCTCTAACTAAAATGACCCAGGAGCCATTGGCACTGGCATGGCCGGAGAATCAGATGGAAGCATTCTAGCCTCGGACTTGGCCAGAGGAGTCAAATTATGCTTTTAACCAAATTTTGGTAGTGCTGTTCTAGGCTGCTTCCCTCTGGCCTGTCAATCTGTCTGCCCAAAGAGCGTGTGACACAGGAAATACTCATGTAAGAGTGAAGACACATTCACTTTTTCATCAAACCACCCAGAGAGAACAGCAGCTGATGTGGCCACATCCAGGGGAAATTCCATGGGGCTGACAAACAAGGAATCCGCATCCACACTGAGCACTGCCAAGGTGCCTTGACATGGGTCACAGAGGACAACGTCAGATATTGACCATGACAGCATATGGCTTTGAACTGTGGCATCACCAGGAGACCTGGGTGGTCAAGATGGCGCTGGGTGACACTATCTGGGGGCTTACAACAAAAGAACAGTCTATGAAATATTTGTGCCGTTTTTCATTAGAAATACATAATACCCTGGTGGTGAGCTATAACAGCACACATAATTTTTCAAGCTTGAGTTTACATGTACCAATATACTTTCAAGAAGAAAGCTTGATGCCAATTTACTTTTTGAACTTTCTGATGCACTCAAGGCCCATAATTACCAAGTGAACAATGGCACTTGAGTCCTGTGGTTTTTACCTCCATGTTCTACCAGCTGTTATTTTTGTTGCTGGTGGTTCTTTTACAATTGCTGATTTTGCAAAAAAATATGTTTTTTTCCTGGTGTTTTAGTTATAATAGTGTGGTAATTGATATTTGTGAGCCTGTCTCTATAACACTTTTTCTTTTGAGAATGCAGTCACTAGAGGACAAGAAGGAGATTTTTTTAAAGATTTCTAAGCAGTTACTATTGCAACTAATAACATTATAATTCAATGTTGAAAGATTTCGCATAGAGGTTTGTTATTAGTTTTCTTAGACTCTAAAGACATGTTACATTTCAGTAACGTCTGACTACATGTATGACATATGGTTAAAATTGATAATAAATACTATGATGGGTTCTTGATGGCGTGGCATGCAAGGGGGTCCAGGGGGGCTGTGACGCTCTATGTCACTGCATTGGGTGACACTAACCCTAGTGACATGACTCGCTTCATCATAAGACATAATTCTAATATCTTTACCCTGGAATGACCTGGACAAAAATAACAAATAATACCCACCATGGCTATGCATCTGACATGCAGCCATCCTCCAAAGAACCGTGTATTTAAGTGGCAGTGCCCAGGGAGAAAGGAGGTTCAGGTGCTGCAATGGAAGGAGATTCCTTAGCTCCCACCCAGCCAACCAACCAAACTATTGACTTCCAAGGCCATATTCTCCTCACCTCCCCCACTGCTTCCTTCCCGTTTCCACTCATGTGAGGAAGACATGAAGTTGTTGTCAATTTTTGATGGCAACTCAAGAGTGGAAAAAAAAAAGCAATCTGCTTGCATTTAAAAGTTATGGCTATCTTTCTTCTCAATATAGTTCCACATGTCTTATCGAGAGAACGCTACACCTACAAGTTGAGGAGAGGGGTCATCATACCACACCCACACAGAAGCAAATCAAGAAGGGAAAAGACAAAGCACGGTCTGTCTAGACCCCCTATGGGCACATCAAGCCTGGAGGCAATGTCCCAATGAGCCTGCACGGAGCTGTGAAGACACAGAAAGGACTGCAGACTGACAACAACTCAAGGTCCCTTACTGGAGCATGCTGCGACGGAGGACAATACTGGGGACACACAGTGGGGAGCTAGTCTGGTGTGGGCCCCCTACAATCAAGAAGGGAACATGGCAGCTCAACAATGAGAGTAAAGCAAGACCACAAAGCCCCAAAAGAGCCCCAAGAAGGACTTCGGGTTGGGAGGGGCAGATCCCGGAATTCCCCCATGACCAATAGGGAAGTGGGGCAGAGGACACACCTGGAATTATGTATGTCTTCATTTCTGGTTTTAAATCTTTTGTTTTCTTTTTGTTCGGTACATTTGATTGTTGGTTTGCCTACTTACATAAGATAGGCATGGGAAGCAAACTCAAGAAGAAAGCAACAGGACTGATGATCCCAGGGGGTCTTGGGGGAGAAGGAGGTGGAGGAAAGGTGCAGTGAGCAAACAGCGCTATAGACAGGGGGAACAATAAGGAATTACAATCAACAATGAGGAGGGCGTGGCGGTCCTGGGGGTGTTGGAGCAATAGCAATCTAGCTGAGAGGAACTGCTAAGAGGCAGATGTAGGGTGAGTATGGTGTTGGGTCAGGAGGAAGGTGAAAAAAAACAGGAATTATTTAGAAAGCAAAGCTATGGGTAGAGGTTTAAGCATAGGTGTATACATATGTAAACACATCAATTCACAAATATTAGAGATATTGGCCTAGGTACATATATTTATATGATAATTCATTTAGGTAGTGAATGGACTTCAGGTAGTGCCCATACCCTCCCTCAATAAAATAATGTTTTGTTCTAGCAAACTGACATTTTGTGAAGCTCATCCTCTCACTGGCATAATCGCTGAAGACAAAACGGGTGTATAAGCAAATGTGGTGACAAAAGTGGATGGTACCTACCTATTAAAAAAATATGGCATCTGGGTTCTAAAGTGGTCATCTAGCAGAGAAGCAACAAAGCCCACATGGAAAAAGCACACCAGCCAGTGTGATCATGAGGTATTGTTGGAACAAGGTAACAGGTTTCAAAAGACCCAAAACAAACAAACAAAAACATATTGTTGAGAACAAGGTAGGTCAAAGCAGAGACCCAAGGTCTGTCTGTAGACAATGGGTCATTCCCCCACAAAGGGGCCACAGGGAAGGGATGAGACAACCAGGGTGCAGTATAGCACCAATGAAACACACAATATCCCTCTGGTTCCTTGAGGCTTCCTCACCCCTCACTATCATGACCCCAGTGCTGCCTCTACACAGGAGCATGTACACAGGTACAGATAAGAGATAAGAGCTCGAAATACATGGAATCCAGGAAGAGGAATGGGAATAGTGATACCAGAAGGGTAGAGGGAACTTGGGGAGAGTAGAGAAGGAAGGGGGAATCAATTGCAATGATAGACACATAACTGTACCGCCCCCGCCCCCCCCCCCCCTTCAGGGGGACGAACAACAGAAACCATGGAAGAAGGAAGAAAGAGATTGGTGTAAGTTGTGAAAAATAATCATAATTTATCAAGGGGCCACAAGGGGGGGGGCAAGGGATGGGAAAAAGTAAAAGTCTAGAAAAGAAATATGGCAACACAGGAATAAATCTGCTTACTACAATTGATGTATGAATTGGTCTAAGAGTTGTAAGAACCTTCAATAAAAGGCTCTGTTAAAAAAAATCTATCTATCCATCCATCCATTTCTCTGGAGTCCCTGAGTGATACAATGGTTAAGGGCTCCATTTTTTTTGTGTGTGTGGGCATCACTGCCTCTGGTGGTCGTGGGCGCTACCCAGCCGCCGCTGGATTGGAACCGCCAAGCCCGCAGGCTGCAGTTCCACACTCAACCACTGATGCCACCGGGGCTCAGCCCAAAGGGCTCCATTTTTAAATAAAACGTTGGCCATTCAAACCTACCCAGAGGGGCCTCAAAATAAAGACCTCATAACCCGTTCCTGAGAAATCAGCCACAGGAAACTCTATGGAGTCCAGTTCTTGCCTGACACAGTCACCATGAATCACAATCAGCTTCGTGGCTTTACACAGACAGATGTATATATTATGATATGTAACAATATCAAATAATGGTTCATGTATTTTATAACCATATAGGACAAAGCCATTATATGTATTTATTTATCACTTCCACCTGAGAGCTACCACTTCAACCATAGGGGATGTATCCTTTAGACGAATCTTCCCAGATCATAATAACACCCATGTTTCTAGGGGGGAAAAAAGGAGTCTTGAGCAAGCGCCTGTTGCTGAAGGCAAAAACGTGCACCAGAAACTTGCAAAGAGAGAAGTGGAGTTTCCTTAGATGTCCTTTGGATGAAATTCATGTTTGCAGAACACTTTCTTCTTTGGGGCCTAAATCAGGGATAGCAAGAGGGTATAGCATGCCTTCCTCCTTATAAAAGGCAAACCATTCTTTTCAGCCTGTTCACCATGAATAACAAAGCAGGATATTAAAAGCTTTAAACCTGTTAAAGAAGCAATATTAAGTTTGGTATAAATATAGCTGATATAATCCAGACAGTTTTATGACATTACACCCCAAATAAAGGTGAAATGCTGAATTCTTTCCTGAGAAATCGTGGTAAACAGAGCGAACAGATGGAAGAGCTGAATGGAAATTTCAATAAAGAAGGGCACAAAGAAGCATTTGTAAGCGCACGGGTGCACACTTGGAAAAAAAAAAGAAAGAAAGAAAGCTGAAAAATGGAACTTTGTTTTATTTTGATAGAGTGCCAAAACAGTACTGCATTCCTTAAAGAGCTGAATAAAGGATCGAGTTAGACTGGCCTTCTCAACACCTCACCAAAAGCCCCCTTGGGTCTCATTTTGCCGGGATGACTATTTATATGACAGGTAAGGGAATAATTTTGCTGGATTTGGTTACACCAGGGCCTCTGTGACCCCTAGGTCAAAAGAGCAAATGCAGAAGTGACAATGTGGATAATTGCCTGTTGAGGATAATGGAATACTGATTGAAGCCAATTATTATAACACCTGAAAGATAAATGTGCTGATGTAAAAGGTCCAGGAGAGATAGCCAGTGCGGGAATGTGCAGGCTTCTGAGCTGTGAGTAACGGGCTGGGACAGTGGAATTCCAGCGTGGAGGGGCACACTTCCTGACTTGCAGCTTAGGCCAGTGCAGAGGATTCCAGCATCTAAAATATGTGCGTTTGTGAAACATGCCATAAAGCGGAAATTTAGCTCAATGCCCCAAACTGTAGGATTAAAGTAACAGGAGTTAGTGTGGCCCTCCATTAATTTTCGCTCTAACTCTGACTGCCGAGACTTGCCCCCAATCCATTATTTAGTCTGTCAATGGAGGGAACATTCCCTTCCTGCAGCCAGGAAAAAGCCTGCTGACGTTGCTGTGCAGACCTCAAAAGCGCGTCCACAGTCCCGTGTCAGCAGCAAGAGCCGGGCCTGTACCAGCTCCACACACAGAACTCCGCTGCCTGCACGTTCCTTCTATCTCTCTCTCTCTCTCTCTCTCTCTCTCTGTTTTTGGTTGTAGGCAGAAAATGCCTGGAAATGTTTTTCCAACCCCAACACCCTGCTGCCCTCTGGTTCAGGTTTCTCACTGCTGTGTCCTGGCCCTTCGGAGACCCTGGTCCTAGGGCATGGGGAGTGAAGCACAGAGGCTCTCCAAGGAGAGTTCAGCCTACCCATTAATTACAAATTGGGCCAAGGTCAGATGGCCACCCACCGTCCCTTTCTTGCGCAGACTCCTCTAGTGCACCAAACACTGTGAGCCTTCTTCCCTGGGTGGGGGAAAGCACCGTCGGTGTGCCTTCTCATGCTCCTTGGTGCCGTCCATCCACCCCGGGCCTGGTTCTGTCCCTTCTGGCACAGATCTGATGATACATTTATCCTTGACCAAACACCATCACAGTGTTTGGGGAGCTGGAAAGGCTCCCAGTTTCAACACCCTTGGTTTCCAGAATGTACCAAGATCCACACTCCCCGCTTTAATGAGCTGGCAACCTGGACACCACTCAGGTTCTTCTTCCTGAACCTTCTTCATTTTCAAATCACACATACACACACACACACACAAACACACACACAAATGAGTTTTACAATTGAACCAATAAAGACAAGCTTCTGGACTCTGCTGATGGAAGGAGCCTGCGATCCCCTGAAAGAGAGAGAGAGAGAGAGATAGAGAGAGAGAGAGAGAGAGAGAGAGAGAGAGAGAGAGAGAAGTTGACTGTGCAGAGACACTTCATCTTCTTGATGCGTGTGCATGTGCGTATAGGAATGTTCCTGGACTGGAAACGCCCTGTCCTGCCCTCACAAGGAAAAGTGCCTAACTAAATATCAGGTGTCGATTGTTCTTGGGATCGAGGTAAATTCAACTTCTTAATCTGTTGGAGGTTACAGACCTGTTTTTGAGTCACTTGGAATCTCGAATAAGAGTGAGCCACGGAACTCTCAAATCAAGTCTATGGAAGCAAACACTAAGCACCACAAGGGCATCATCACACCAACAGGATACAATCTGATCTCTTGAACTCTGGCTGGCTGAAAGACAAGCTAGGCGCAGGGTGATTCAAACTTGGAGAGGAGCTTTTGAGGACACACCGCCGAATGGGTCCCCCAGGCGAGGACTCACCCCCAACTGCCCCTTCACTCCCCAGGAGAAAGATCAGGCTTTCTCCTCCCATGGTGATGGACAGTCTCAGAGACCACAGGGGCAGCTCCGCTCGATCCTGGAGGGCCACGCTGAGTCCTAATCCACTCCATGGCCGTGAGTTTGGTGTTGGGCAGTTCAAAAGAGCTGGTGATGTATTTTGTATATGAAAAGAGAAAAATTCCTCTATGTGCAGGTATGGCGTACATGAAAAAAAAAAACTATCTCAAAAGCTGCATCTGATACATATGAGCAAACGTTTGGTTTTCTAAGTTTGCATGTTCGGGCAGACCATTTAACTTCCCAGAGCCCTACTTTCCCCAGCAGTGGAACAGCGGCAATCTATAGCACCTCTGATGGTTCTCGTTCAGCATTACACCAGTACTTCACATGAGCACGCCACATATGACACAGCCAACACACAGGGCCAGTCACTAGGACAAGCCTGGAGAGTCGGAGGCCAATCGCTGGGTGGTGCAGATACCTATGCGTTGAGCTACCGACGGCAAAGTCCGTAGTTTGCGCTCAGAAGCACCTTGGGAGAAAGGCCTGGTGACCCACTCCTTAAAAGTCGAAGCCATTGAACATTCTGCAGAGCACTGTTCTTCTCTGACACACATAGGGTGGCCACGAGTCACCATCAGCTAGTTGGCAATTGGGAGACAGTGGCTGAGATGGCCCTGAGATATTCTGGGAATTGTGTCCATGAGTCACTCTCCACCCCAGAAGTCCCCAGAGCAGCCCACTGGATGCTTGGAGTCTCTTGAAATCGATAACACTCATTGCCATGGAGTTGATTTCAGCTCGCAGCAACCCTGTAGGGCATCTTTATAGAAGCTGAAGGCGTCTTCTTTCTCCTGAGGCATAGGTGGGTGGTTTGAACCACTGACCTTGAATCCACGAAGTCACCAGACCCTTCACCGTCATGAATATGAGATCTCCCCATGGGGAGGATGGGGACACTCCTCTTTGCTCCCTCCATCCCACTCACATCTACTCAGGGACTTCAAAAAGTTCATGGGGGAAAAAAGTCATTATTTTCCAATCCCATTTTCCCATGAACTTTCGGAAGTCCATATATATCACCACCCCACTCCCACCCAAGTCTGTGGGAACTGAGCCCACTCACAGCATGATCTCTGTAAGTGCCTGTCAAAGAGGGGCACTCAGGGGCTCACTGTCCAGTGTGTCTTCTCTTCAGTCAGGGGGAGCCAACCTCTCCAGCTGCACATGTCTGCCAGGATGTCAAGTGGGATGACAGGCTCAGAGGACGGACGGCCTGCCAGGCCCTGTGCTCTGTTTTGTCTTATGGCAAGAAGCCCAGGGATGGAGTAGGTTAGGTGCTGGGCTGCCAGCGGTGAGGTTTGAATCCAACAGCTTCGCTGAGGTACATGGGGCTTTTTGCTCCAGCAAAGAATTACAGCCTTGGGAGCTGGAGGAAGCAAGCCTTCTCCGCCCTGTAGACTTGCCGTGGGTTAGAATGAACTTGATGGCAGCGAGTCTGGGTTCTGTTTTTGGTATGTCAAAAGGACTTTTATTTTTTTCTCTTGTAACCCAAGATTTATAGCACTGTCTAAAAGAGAGAGATGGTCCAGTGGACACCTTAAAGAACACTAGTTTGTGCACATCTTGTGTTTTCACCTTTATCTACAAATGTTTGTCAGATGGAGGGAGGAAACTTGAAATTCTTAAAATGAGGACCTTTTCTTTCACATCTCATTCCACAAACCATCTGGGTGGGGAGAATCGCCTGCAGGAACCACGTTTCCTCCTCACTGCTGCAGTTGAAGAAAGGTCGAGGCTGCTTTCGGCCATCAAATTAGTATGTGCCCGGTGACTTGAGGGAGACAGTCCCTCTGATTTGTAGAGAGGCAGGAACCAGAAAGTGCACACAGTAACAAGCCCAGTAACACAAGCTCACATTTGTCTGGCAGTAAGAAAACCATCTTGCAATTTAGGGAGTCCAGACAAGAACCTGTAAAGGAGTTGCTTAAGCTCAGCCTTGCTTCCCCATCTTGTTGGTCCCGGCCCCAAGCTGTGGCCCTACCCGCTCTGATGACTGTGTGGACAGAGTTCAGAAGGAGTTACATTCCTGTGGCTGGTGGTCCTGCCTTCACACACGGCCCACACCCATTCCGGGCCCCATGTTGCTATTCTCTCTGGCTTGGGTTTCTGAGATCGTGTTACTCAGAGCCTTGGCTGGGGCCGTGACCCTTCGCACCTCATGCTGATTCTCCCAAGCCTCCTGCCTGCGTCCTTGGTGGCTTCTCTGACTCCCAAACTCAAGTGGGTTTGAGTTCCTGTTTGAGGAAGCCAATCTCTGAATGCAGAAAGTGGTGTAACCTATTTGCATATACCTCACCCGACTGCATGGCCAACCCCAGAGCAGCGCCTCACTGGGAATACCTTGCAATGGACCCGTGGGTCACAGCTTCCTCTCCTTTCCACTTAGAATGTAAAAGGAGCCACCGGGTTACACGGTTCCTAAAAGCAGTGACGCTTTGTCACAGTGTTACAGTACTATCGGTTAATGACTTATTTAAGAAAGACACAATTCTCACAAGCAGACTATTCTTGCGTGTGCACAAAGTTGACTTCCAGCTGTCTTGAAATACTGATGAGCAGGCAGTGGAACAGGCAAACTTCAAACACAAACTCTCTGTCCTTACACCCTCCCTGCCAAGTTCAACAGACTTCACAGCAATGCGCTGTTGTGCTTGGATCAAAAGTATCTGAGAATCTTGAGGCAGTCTTGAAATACAACTGATTTTATTATGAGTAATATTAATTCAATGGAATTTTATGGAAACTACATGGGAGGAAAAAAGATTTGGGCCCAGTTTCATCCAGACGCAGATAATTTGGTTCAATCTTCCCATTTAATTTCATATTCCCATTTAACACTAAAAGGTTTTTTTTTTCTAGCAAGAGTTGTAAGAGTTCTCAATAAAAGGATTGTCAAATAAAAGATTAAAATAAAAAGGCAACAAGGAAGACCAAAACATTCAAACCCCTCCCCCCAAATCTAAGCCTAAGCTCAGTTTGTTCCAGGATTCACTGCTTCTGGATACACAGAGCCAAACATGGTGTTGGGGACATTCAGGTTGAATCTGAAAAGACTTGTGCCATTACATATACACTTGTCTGGGAGTGGAGAAGTGCTCAAGAAGCAGATCCACTGGTATCCCATGCATACAGTAGCTCGTTGGGTTGAAATCAACAACCTTTCAGTTAACTGTGCTTAAGTACCAGAGTTGCATAGAACCAAACGTATTAATTTGCAACTCGAATTTTGTCAATATTTTCTTATTTATCCGTTTTAAGGACAAGTTGCTCATAAGCTAATTTAAACTTAACTTGAAGATTGATTTTAATTTTCTAGTCCATGAGGATAGAAGTATGACACTGAATTCAGTGTCAATTCAGTACAGTGAATTCAGAAACCATCTCAAGTATTGATTTCATGTGTCCACCATTTGAAAGCTGGACACATAGCCAACTGACTATTCCTCATAAAGATGATTCAGTGGAATGCAGCCAATATCAAATAATATCCTTACTATCACATCCAAGTGAAATTACACTGCAAATAATTACAAAAGAGTAACGCCAGAACATTGTTGGGAATTGCCTGTCATTTAAACTTGATTCAGAAGAGGGCATGGAAAGGGCTGATAGCAGACAGATCTTGGCTTTAAGCAGAAAGTAGTAGGAAGATATCTACTTACATCTTATTGACTATACAAATGCATTTGACTACGTGGATAAAAAGAAATTATGAATGACATTTCAAACAATGGGGATTCCAGAACAATTCACTGTGCTTATGGGGAAACTGTATGGAGATCAAGAAGCACTTGTCCAACCAGACAAAGAGATACTGTGTGATTTAAAGTCAGGAAAGTTGTGGGTTGTATCTTCTCACCATATTTACTCAATTTATATGGCGAACAAGTAATCCAAGATGCTGGACTATATGAAGGAGAACGCTGCGTCTGGATTGGAGGAACACTTATTAACAATTTATGATATGCAAATGACACAATCTTACTTTCTGAAAATCAAGTGAAAGCACTTGCTAAGCTCAAAGATTGCAGCCTTCAGTCTGGATTACAGCTTGATGTAAAGAACAGAAGAATCCTCACAACAGAACCAGAAGGTAACATCATGATAAACAGAGAAAAGATTGCAGTGGTCAAGAATTTCATTTTGCTTGCATGCAGAATCAAAGCCCATTGAAGTGGTAGTGAACAAATCAAAAGATGTATTGCTTTGGGCAAATTGCTCCCAAAGACCTCTTTAGAGTGTTTAAAAATAACAGGGGTCACATTGAGGACAAAGGTATAGTTGACACAAGCCAATGTATTTTCACACATGGCAAAAAATGCCTATGAATAGTTATTAGAGAGGGATAAATAAGAGTAAAATGGCACTGCAGTTCAAAATGAAATAAAGTATACTTTTACTAAATGCCTACTATGTGCCCAAAGCTATAATTCTCAGAACATGATAAAGAAAGAATTCTACGTGCCCCCCCTCCCCCAGACACTCCACTGAAGAACAGAGAAGTTAATTATGAAACTGATTTAACTGAGGGAATAGTGGGCAGCTGAATTCTGCAGAAGCTGTTTAATGTAAAAAGCAAAAACCAGGACCTTTGATATTATAAGTTCAAAGTAGTATTCATTCTAAAATGAACACATGTTTATTGTCTTGATGAACTATGACTGGTGTATATGTATATATGAGGGAGTAAAAGACCACTTCAGAGAGACGGGGATTCGGAGCCCTCAGGAGCAGGGGTGGGGTGCGTGAGCACACTGGGTTGAAGACACAGCATTTGGCAAGGTTAGGAGATGGAGCAAAGCAGGGAACGTCACACACCCACGGGGCAAGCATGATCAATAGAGGACTGATCAATCATTTCATTGTTTTTAAACCCACAGTTGTCCAGAATCTAAAAAAAAAAAAAAAATGCCCCTTCACGATGTAAATTTTGTTCACTTTGCCTGCGGCAGGGAAAGGCAACACCAGGTTCTAGCTGACGAAACAAAATAAAACGTCAAGGGAAGACGTAGTGAACGAACGCGGATTTTAGTGCTGCTTCTCTTGTTCTTGCTAAAATAGTTTTACACTCAAGTATACAATTCGCACTTGCTGAAAACTCTGAACGTCATAAACTTTCAATTCGGAAAGCGTTAGTCTCTCAGGAGACAAGTGCCGCTGCACGCCAAGTGCTGAGCTGGTGAATGACGGCTGCTCGTACAAAGCTTCCCGGAATCGCTTCCCTGCCCAGAAAGGTCCCGGGTTCCAGAACATTGCAGGATCCAATTAGTCGGATCGACGTATGTACCTTAGTCTTTCCTGGAATCTCTCCCTTTGGAGAGGCTTGCCCCGCTGGCAGAGTGGTCATGCATGGAGCCTGTCCTCCACAGGCTCCGTTGTTTGAAACCCTGTGCAAAAGATGGGGCTTTCTGCTTCCGTAAAAGATTACAGTCTCGGAAACTCACGGAGCTAGGTCTTTTCTTTCAACAGGGCCACGCAGAGTCCGCGTGGATTTTATCGGCACTGAGTTTGGTTTTGATTTCCGCCCGTAGGTTGAAGGCGATGCGGCTGTAAACTCAGATTGCGGTGTTTACATATTCCATTTGTATGTGTATTCTCCACAAAACTGTCCCTTTCAAGAGAAAATGCCTACTGCCTTAGTGGTACTAAAGCGGGCACTCAAGACAGGGCGGATGGATACTACACATTGAATCCATGATCCACACATCCAATAGAATGCAAGAAGAGTAAATTTATCCCTCTTTGAAATAAAATGAATGTAGTTTCTGAGTTACAATAATAAAGTGCAGAATACATAAACTTAACTTTTCGTTGTTCCTTAAGAATAGTCCCAGGCTGAGCCCTGGTGGCGCAGTGGTTGTGGGCAGGACTGCAGCCCACTGGGCTGGCAGTCAAATCCAGCAGCAGCTCTCCAGGAGCAAGGTTGGGCTTCCTACTCCCACCAGAGGGCAGTAATGCCCCCCTCAAAAAGAATAGTCCCTGCTGTTTTGCATAAATAATGATACTGCTACTGGAATACATGTACTATATCATTTAAAAGGCAGAAATTCAATTACCACTACATATACACATTGGAGAGGAACTGGAAAACATTCAGTATATACTCTATGGCTGCGCAATCTGTCGTTTACATTAGTGAGCTCCAAACACACACACACACACACACACACAGAACAAAAAGGCTCAGTGACAGAAAAGTTATGGATATTAGTCCAAGTGACTACTGACTCCCACCCAGGTCTGCTCCTTCTTCTCTATCTTTCCCCTCATTCCTAAATCAGGGTCTGGAGTTCTAACAATGGGGAGAGGGTTTGGGTAAAGGGTAGGGGCTAATTATGCTATAAGGAGTAATCTTTTTTTTGGGGGGGGGAGCATCACAACCCTCTGGTGGTTGTGGGCGTTACCCAGCTCTGCTCCTGAGAGCAGCCACTGGATTTGAACTGCCAAGCCTGCGGGCTACAGTCCTGCACTCAACCACTTACACCACTGGTGCACTACAAGGAGTAATTTTTTCACCATCACTGCCTCTGGTGGTGGTGAGCGTTACTCAGTGCTGCTCCGGAGGGCTGCCGCTGGATTTGAACCGCCAAGCCTGCGGGCCTCAGTCCTGCACTCAACCACCGGGCTGAGCCCAATGAGTAATCTTAAGAAAATCACAGAAACTTGTTAACCCTAATAGGGGCACACACTACTGCAAAATAGACTACGGGGGTTAAATCTGTTGAGGTAAAAATTATATTTTGTAGGCTACAGGTAGATTGTATTTGTTCACCTCATATTTCTGAACATAACTATCTGACAGAAGAGAAGGGCAGAGACCAAGCGAGTTCAGCATCCAGTATTATTTGGACCATAAGACACACCTGACCATAAGACACACCCAGTTTTTAGAGCAGGAAAACAAGAAAAAGATATTCTGAACCAAATCTGGGGTACCACATCTTCGGATCATAAGGCTCACCCTTGTTTTCCCCCCACTTTGTGTGTGTGTGTGTGTGTGTGTGTGTGTGTGGAGGGGTGCATCTTATGGTTTGAAAACTTCGGTAAAGTGTTCTCAAGCCACTTTCTCCACACCAAGCCAAAAGATACTTCTGAGTGGAATGGACTCAAGGGTGTGAAAGGGGAGAATAAAAAGACCTGAGGCAGAGCGGAAGGGACAAGAGAGTCAGAACTGACTGTGCTTTAGAGAAGGGAGCCGGGAGGAGTGGGGAAGAAAACTGTCTCTGAGCTTTTCTGGGGAGACAGGGAGAGATTTGGAGCTCAGAGCCATTGCTTTTTATCTCAGGATGGACACCACTTTGCTGGCTCTTCTAGAAACTGCAGGGAAGGACGCTGTGTCAGTCCGGGTAGACTAGAGGACCAAATTTCATAGACACATAAATGGATATAAGGAAAAGGTTTATATACAAGAGGAACAGGACATTGAGAAAACATCCCAGCCCAGTCCAGCTCAAACTCCTAAGTCTGATATTAACCCATATGCCCCAAATCAGTCTATAGAGTCTCCTTCTGACTCACAAAGTCACAGGTCAGTGGGTGCAGAGTCCCGGCGCTGGCAGGGGTCTCCCCATGGCTCCTTGCTTCCAGGGCTCAGGGTCCATCAACAGCAGAAGCAACTCATCGCTGGCAGAGGTCTCCATGTGGCCACCCCAGCTTCAGAGGTCTGGCTCCATCAGGGCAGATCCATATGGTCTCTCCGCCGGTTCCTCCAGCTTCTCAGACGCTGCCGTCTTGTCTTGTCTGTGACTCATCGCCTCTGAGACTAACTCCCAACAACTGGGGAGATCGCTTCTCATCTCTACCAGGGGAATATCGCAAGATTTCCCAGAAGTCTCAGGAGAAAGCCATGCCCACACAGAGGCCTCATTGGCTACTCAATGACTATCTCCAGATGAACAGGCTAGACTGCCCCCCTATATCTCAATCATAAAATTAACACAAGTACATGACTGCCACAGACGCATTGAAAGGTCTGTGTCTATTTGGGAGATTCTTGTTTCTTTTGGAGGTGACACCAGATGAAGACTGATCACCAGGCCGCCTCGTTTTATTGGCATGACAGAGAGAGCGAGCTGATTTCATCCTCTGGACTCTGAGAGATGTGGCCTTGAAGATCTGGATGATGAATCACCGCAACTTCACAGGACAGATGAGCGCACTGCCTTCACCATGACTATTCCGACAGCTTTGCGAACGAAGAAGGCTCACGTGCGAAGAGCTTTCCAGGGTATTTCAGATGCGGAAATGATCTCCCATGAATTCCTCCCTTAAAAAAAAAAAACCCATGAGGAATACTTCTTTTTTTTTTTTTAGTAAAATTAGTCATTTTCCAGAAGTGCTGCTAGCAAAACAAAGTTGCTATGAGGCGCCGCGGAGTCCGTTGAGAACTTCTGCGTCCATACCAACCGAGCGCTGCACCTCCTTCTTCCCCACTGCTTTGGTGTCTGAGCCCGTTGTGGCAGCCACTGGTCCATCTACTTGCACTGTCATGTTGCAGACTTATGCGGACCACACAGCGCAGACTGAGGGAAGACAAAGACAAGCAAAGCTACCCACAGGAACACGAGGTGACCGAGCAGAACCGCCCCTGTGGCTTCCTCCCCTCGTAACTCGCTATGGGAGCAGAAAGCCTGGTCTGGTGGTTTCTAACTGCCGAGCTCGTGTCTACAGACCCACCAGGATTCCTCAGGATGGACCAAAGAACAAGCACATCTGTGTTGGAACAAGTCCAGCCAGAATGCTCCTTCGAAGAGAGGCCGGTGATAGGCGGTCTCCAGTCCTTTGGCCCGTTGTCAGGGGGAGGTCGTCCTTGAAGAAGGCCATTGTGCTTGCTACCATTGAGGATCAATGACGAAGAAGAAGACCCATGATGAGATGTAAGGATGGCTGTGGAACCGGGCTCAGACAACGGAGCAAATGAGAAGAATGGACATTATGCAGCAGGGCTTTCTTCTGGCTTGGGTGTCCCCAGAGTGACTGTGACTCTGGAACACCTAGTGACGGCCTCATGGCATTTTGTACCACTTGTCTTCCTGAAGGGTAACATTAAAAAACGATCATTTAAAAAGTTTCCTTTGTAGTGGGGACCCAAAGTCCATCTGTAGATGAAGTGACATCTCCTTAAAGAAAAGTCACGGGGAGGAGACGAGCCAGTTAGGTACAGTGTAGAAACAATGAAATATGCAACTTTCCTCTAGTTCTCAAATGCTTCTTCCCCCCACTATCATGATCCCACTTCTACCTGACAAATCCAGCTAGACCAGGGTACAGACAGGAACCAGAAACAAGGGGAATCCAGGACAGATGATCCCATCAGGATCAGGGGTGTGAGTGATGATACCAGGAGGGTGGAGGGAAGGTGGAGTAGAAAGGGGGACCTATTACAAGGATCTACATATAACCTCCTCCCTGGGGAAAGGACAACAGAAAAGTGGGTGAAAGGAAATGCCCGACAGTATAAGATATGACAAAATAATAATAGCTTAAAAATTATCACGGGTTCATGAGGGAGGGGGCAACAGGGACAGAGGGGAAATAAGAGGAGCGAATTCCAAGGGCTTAAGTAGAAAGAAACTCTTTTGAGAATGATGATGACAGCAGATGTACAGATATGCTTTGCAATAATGGATGGATGGATAAATGGATAGATGAATTGATAAGAGTTGTAGGAACCCCCAATAAAATTATTTTTTTAAAAAGTTTCCTTTGATGTACTTTACTCTTTTGTGAGACACATTTCATTATGAAAAAAATCCACTTCAAAGAAAAAAGTATACTATTTAAAAAATAGAATCTGAACTTGGTCTACAAGATATAGGGTCTCTGTGTATCAGAATCAACTTGATGGCAGTGGGTGGGTTGGGTTTTGAGAGACCCAGAGGCCTTCCCTACCCACAGTTCAAGAGTGAGGAGCAAGACTTACTATTGACACCTATCATTCTGTCCAGGAACAGTCACCGGCCTACCGAGATTCAAGGATGCTGGGAAGTGCAGTTTCTGGAAGAATCACTGCTTCCTGAGAGAGTGTGGGTCTGAAGAAAGTGGGCAGAGTCTAGCCCTGTGCTTTTATTTTGTTTAAATAAGGCAAATCAAGCGCTCCCCTGGAAGTTCCTACACTTCACTAACTGCGACTGGCTTTGTGCGAGATTTGCAGAGCACCATCTTACTTGATGTGACATGGTTCAGGTTTAGCAGTCAATGGCAAATAGGGCCAAGTAGGATTTGTGAGCAGCTCCAGGTCCTTGGCATAAACACGGAGTACGCGTGCCAACAAGTGATTCTGATCTGTAAGGCTGTGTACGCAGACTCGCTCTTAGTGGATGTGATAGTCACAACAGCTGCGTAACAAAATCCTCAAACATGGAAACCTAAGACAACAGCTCCTGGTATTGATGAATTCTTTGGGTTAGCAATGTGGGCAAAGCTGGCACCTAAAGCCTCAGTGGAAAGACAGGCATTGGGAAGATTCTTCACTCACAGGTCTGCTGTGACCCACAGTATCTTCCCATGTGACTTCTCATGGTGAGGATCTGGGTTTGGTTTGGGATCACACAGTGACGCATTCCAGGGCTTGTGCTCCCTGGGGCAGCAGGTCAGGAGGGACTTTGCCATCTTGATGACTTACGGAGCACCCCCTCAGCCTCTTCCAGTCATTGGGGCGGCCACAAAGGATCATCTGACTTCCATCTTAATGTGAGAGTGTCATAGTCCTGGAAGGCTGCGGAGATAGGAAGCACTGTAGTGGTGGCCACTTTGAGGGACTGGCTGAGAGTCGATGTGAAATTCAGGTGTCTGATGCTCGCCACACCCCATTACCTATATGCTACCCCTCGTTAGAAGGAACGGGAGCTTTTTCTGTGAAACAGTTCCAGAAAGTCAAGATAAGTACAAGTGCGGATGAACAAAATGAAGTTGTTCAGAAGAGATAGCTTTTTTGCAAGGAGGTTGAAATGTTAAGCAAAGAGTGAGATGTGGACAAAGAAAAAATCCACCTGAACATGTGTGCTGCCTATGTCAACATCAGGCCCTTGTGCATTTGAAGAACTGAGAGAGGTGAAGAAGACCTATAGTCATGTTCAAGGTCGCTCTCTCTATCCCATACAGCACAATGTTACTCTATAATCCTGCGGGAACATTAAAGCAAGCAATAATACAGTTCCCTATTGTTAGAAACGGCAATGCTTCCAGGTAGAGTGTCCAGGTGGTGCAGGAAAGAGACAAAGGGCTTGGGCCTCAGCCCCAGGGGAAAGGGAAACAAAGCAGTCAACAAGGCTGGAAAGCCATCACTAGCCCAGGCACACCAAGCAGAGACTGGGGGAAGGTGGACACTTCATGGTCTAGGGCAGGGGTCCTCAAACTATGGCCCACGGACCACATGTGGCCCACTGAGGACATTTATCCAGCCCACTGGGTATTTTTGTCGCTGCTGCTGTCCTGCTTAGCAGTCAACTCACTCCAAGACCGCAGTGAACTTGTTCATAGTTTGTTTATTTTAAACTATGGTCTGGCCCTCCATTGGTCTGAGGGACAGTGAACTTGTCCTGACTTGAGGTATGACACTGGGTTTCAGGTAGTGCCCTCACTATGGCTTCACAGGCTGGAGTTTGGGATGGCTCTGGTGCTGCGTGGTAGAGGGAGCAGACTGTGTTTACCTACACACTGAGCTTGGCAAAGGGAACAGGCTTCAGACCCCAAATATCAGAGCAAGGCCCCCTGCCTCATGGAACGTTGACTTTTGCTGTGAGAGCAGAAGTCCTAGGGTCTCACAAATGAAACAAGTGCACACTGACATCATTAAAGTGGAAACTGTCCATTGTTTGTGGTCATGCCTTCATTCGGAAAGGCCCAAAGACTTTGTCAAGAGCATGACTGTCGACCACTCTCAAATATGAAACAACATTGAGTAAGCGAGCTGTCTTGGAATGAATGTTGCACTAGTGACAAACACACTGCGATGCCTTCCATTGTTTTCGTGTGTGTTTTTTTTTTAATTTGCTTTTGTGAGCACAGCACAGGGCCTGTCAGTAAACGCAACCCTGCAGCTATTTATGACTCTCCGCACTCATTTGTGTCAAAACAAAACGAAAGTTTCTCACTTAATAAAAATAAAAGGCTAATAGACTTGAACATTTACTGCATGTGTTTTTGGGTATGCCTTAATCTCCCCCTTGGCTGTGTTGCCATCTTATAAATTAGGCCCTTAAGTTATCATTGTTATAGTAGCAATAAAAATAATAATAAAAGTACTGTGAGGTCAGAGAATGTCAAGAACAAGTCAGAAAAATGAGAGAGACATAAAACAAAGTATACAAGACTGGCCAGGATTGGAAAACTTCAGGTACTGTACCTCCAACTACAGTGCAGCAGGAGGCGGCTACTACTGCTGTTTTATTGAAGGAGTCTCCGTGCAGCTCCCAGCAGCTAGCCAGGCGGTAAGGCCATCTCCGGAAACAAGAGACTGCTTTCTCCGCAGCCTTCACTCCTTGCTGCCCTTGAGGGGAATTTCACTTGCAATCATCAGGGGGGAAGATCCTGAGATGGCTCTTTGGATATAATTTTTTAAAAAAATTTAGACATAAATCGCTTTTCTGGGGTGGGTGGGTGTCGGGGTGGGGGTGGGGGCAACAAAATGATTGCAGAAAGTCTCCGGACTCAAATGCACGAAAAGGCAGATGAGCAAGTGTGGGAGATTTGAACTGTTTTCACTGTGGGGAAGGTGTAAAGGTAGTCTCCTGGTCTCAGAGGTAAAATGTAGGCTAGTGGTTAGGCCGGGGCTGCTAACCGCAAGGTCTGTCATTTGAAACCACCAGCTCCTCTGAGGGAGAAGGAAGGGGCTTTTCTACTCCTCTGAAGAGCGACAGTCTCAGACCACAGGGTCACTGGGAGCCCACATGACTGGCAGAGAGCGAGCACATGTCTGGAGTTCCCGGAAAGGCGTGAATAGCAAGCAAGTGCCATTTTGCCTGGCATCTTTGTTTGGTAGGATACCTGACTTGGGTCAGCCCTCGGGTCTCAGGGGGCATGCACGTCATTCTACAAAGCTCCATCACTGGGAGGGTGGCATGAGGTGTGGAAAACGCCTGGGTTGACGCTCAACAGTCTGCCCCTTGCTCACTAACTGTGTCGCAGGCAGGGGCAGGCGACTTACCCTCTGCAGGTGCGGTCACCCAGATGTCAAATTGGAATGAGATTACCCGGCAGAGAGTAAGGCTTGGGCTTGGCAAACCTGCTGGCGCCAGGCGCAGGGAAGAAACGGTGAGGCCAAACAAGAGAAATCGAGGAATGAACCAGGAAGCATGCAAGGCTGCAGCAAGGAGGGCCTGCCAGAGTTCAAAGCCAGCAAGGCAGGAGTAGTGGGGCGCCTCAGACCCTCCAAGGAGCAGGCGAGAGAGACTGGATTTGCACTTGCACAGGAGTCAGTGACTTCGAAATTGAAAAAGCTGGGTGACTACTGGTGGGATGGTGAAGAAGATGGAGAATAAAGGGACGGAAGCAGAAGAATGGCCTCATTTGGGGGCTTTTCTTTTTGGTTTCTAAGAGGCGTGGAAATGAATCAATGGTGCAGTATGCGACACGTCAGGGTACTAAGTGCAAGGTCGGCAGTTTGAAACCACCAGCTGCTCTGCTGGGGAAAGGTGGGGCTTTCTCCTTCCAAAAAGAGTTTTTGGAAATGTACAGGGGGTAGTTCTGACCCTATCCTGTAGGGTCAATATGAGTTGGCATCAACTCGATGGCAGTGAGTTTGACTTAGAAGAGGCAGAGGTTCGTAAATTTACTGAGGTGAGGAGACTATCCTGAAGAAAACATGATTGGAAATGACACAGCAAAGAGAGTGGCAGCTTCTAATAGCCAGTCAGAACCAAGGGTGGACATGACACAAAAGGGCTGCAGGTGGCATCCCCATCGCTTTAGGAAAAAAGAGTGAGAATGTCATTTGAAGCCTCTGCTAACCTGATTGAGCACTAACCCTCAATCAGGTGGCTTGAATCCCATTTGCCTTCAATGCTGTTGCTGCAACTGGACCACTCTCTCTGTAGGTCAAACAAACCCGACTGTCAGAAACCTGTGTTTGATTTTAATTAATGGTCATAGATTGCTCTCTTCTCCCTCCGTGTGCTAGGTAGAACTAGAAAGAAAAAGGGACATTATTTTGGTATTGCCTGCTATTGCCATTCATGTAACTAAATATGAGACTAGCCTTTTAAAATATAGTATATAATCCTATTTCTGATTAAATAATATCATACTTACATTTATCAGGAAAATGAAGGGAAAAGGTCGGTATGAATACAAAAAGAACGCAAAAAACGATCAAACTATCATTCCTATCACATACAAGTAAAATTTCACTTGGATAATTCAAAAACAGTTGTAGCCAGACATTCATAGGGAGCTGGCAGAATTTTAAGCCTGTTTCAGAAGAGGACATCGAATAAGGAACTGCATTACTGATGCCAGGCAGCATTTAGCTGAGAGCAAAGAATACTAGAAAATGGTTTAGCTGGCTTTTGTTTGTTTGTCTTGGCTACGAAGCCATATGACTATGTGGATCACAACAAGCTGTGGATAGCATCGTAATGAATGACAATTCCAGAGTGTTTCGTTGTTCTCCTATGGAACCTGTATATAGGCCAAGAGGCAGTTATTTGAACAGAGCCAGAGGATTCTGCATGGTTTAAAAGCAGAGAAGGTATGTATCAGGGTTCTATCTCTTCACTACTCATTCAGTTTGTATGGGAGCCCTGGTGGTGTAGTGGTTACATGTTGGGCTGTAATCTGAAATGTCAGCAGTTCAAAACCATCTGCCATGTCACAGCAGAGAGACGGGACTTTCTATTCTGTAAGGATTTCATCTTGGAACTCACAAGGGGAGTTCCAGCCTACCCTAGAGGGTCACTGTGAGTCATCGTGGACTTGAGGCAGGGAGTTGGCTTGGTTTTCTTTGGTGTCCACTCTCAAATATGTTATTATCTGTTCCTCTCTTTGTATCTAGAAAGGTACCCTTGTTTTGTTCTTAAATGTAAGATGTTGCACCTTGAGGGTTTAAAATTTTAGATGAAATGCTTATTTTTAGTCATCCTGAAAGCGTTGCTCTTCCTGTCAACTATGTTGTCATTTCTGTTCACTTGGTGACAAATCCAAGTATAAGACAGCGTGACTCATCACCATGATACGTCCGTAGTACCAAGGATGGTGCTAACAAGAGCTCACTTCTACTAGACAGCTGCGGTGTGCTAGGAACAGCTGTCCAACAACACAGGGAGGTTGTTGCTGTCTGGTGCTATCGAGCCAGTTCTGTCTCCTAAGGACCCCGTGTTCAGCAGGATGAAACACTGCACTCACCTTACAATCATTACGTTGGAGCCCATTGTTTCAAGCACAGTGTCAACCTGTCACGTCAAGGGTCTTCCGCTTTTGTGGTGCCCCGCAACTTTCCCAAGCATCCTATCCTTCCACAGAGACTGTTCTCACTTGACAGGTAACATGCCCGAAGCACCTTAGATGCAATGTATTGCCTCCTTGCTTCTGCGGAGCATTCTGGCTGTACTACATCCAAGACAAATCTGTTTGTTCTCTTGGCAATACAGTCTACTTCCACCTCTCTTCGCCAGGGCCATCATTCAAATGCCCTGATTTTCCTCCAGTCTTTCCTCTCCAAGGCCCAACTTTCACACACGTATGAGATGGTCGAAAGTACCAGGGCTGGGGTCAGGCACACCTGACTCCTGCAGGTGACATCTTTGCTCTACCATATTTTAAATAGAAGGTATCACACACAATAAAATCACTGGTCGTCTAAAAGAAAGAATTCACTGCCATTAAACCAATGCTGACTCTTAGGGACTTGTTCGGTGAGGGTGGAACGGTCCTTGTGAACTTCGGAGACTGTAACTCTTTATGGCTATAGAAAGCCATCTTTGATGGGTTCACACCCCCAGAGCTCCTCGATCATAATAAATACTCTTAATTATTTTATTAGAAAAACCTGGAAACCAAGCTGTAGAAAGATTGAATCGCTTATCCAAACTCACAGAGAAAGTGCTCGAGTTGGGCTTTAAACTCAGTTTTACTCCTAAATTCTTAGCTGCCATTGGTTGACTTCTCTAATTTAGAGAATTGGATACGGCAAAATTTCCAACAAGCTCCTACAGTTTCCTAAGCATCAAAGGTTTCAACTGTTGGAGTTATAAATTAGAGTTTTTCTTGTGAAGGTGAGTATACATAACAAGGTGTACATAATTTAAACAGATTTCAGTTCACTAACAATCATTCTGACACTTCTGGATTAAGTATAAAGAAGTTCTGCCTGCTCCCGCTTACGGACTCTTTCTTTGTGTGTGTGTGTGGTAGGCTGGATAAAGACACGCTAAAAAATGCCCATGTGTTAATTCTCTTACTTGGAATATGACACCTTACATTGCATAAGTGATTTTGCTTCTGTGATTAAATTAAAGCTCTTGAGATTGGGCAGTTACCCTGAATTATACGGACCCAGCATAACGACAAAGTAAAACCCAAACTCACTGCCATTGAATTTATGCTATCTCATAGTGACTTTATGGGTCAGCGTAGGACTGTCCCCATGAGTCCACAAGACTGTAACTCTGTTGAAGTAGGAAGCCCCATCAATCTTCCAAGGAGCGATTGGTGGTTTGGAACTCTGACCTCGTGATTCCAACTAGGTGTATAAGCACCAAGTCACCAGGTCTCCTAGTAAAATAGTAAAGGTCCTTATAAGAGACAGAGAAGGCAGAAAAGGTAATGGGGAAGCAAAAGCTGAGAAAAAAGCAGATGTGACAAAGGAAGGAGAAGGTGGGGTGATAAGCGCTGAAAAAAATGAAGGAGCTCTGAGCCGAGAAACACGGGCAGCTTACATGGCTAGTTGTTACAGAATGGATTCTGACTCCTGGCAAATCTAGAAAAGAGAAGGAAACAGATTCTGCCCCGGAGACTACTCTAAAAGGAACGCAGAACTGGCAATGATGTTAGCCTGTAGCAGCTAATTGACACTTCTTCACCCCAGAACTATAAATTAATATGTTTTTGTTGATCTAGGCTACCAAATGTGTGGTAATTTGTTTCAATAGCAATAGGAAATCAACACACTTCACCTTGTCTGTCAGAGTAGAATCTGATCCATAGATCAATAACATAGTCAAATAAATTTTCTTTTAAATTCTCTTTTCATGACTCACCACCATATTGTAAATAGTCCTTGAATAGCTAAAGCTTAAAGCAGGATAAAATAGAAGTACTGACAATTTCTTATGGCAAAATAAAGCATAGCATCACAATATGAAGGCAGTCTAGCACTGGTGTAATAATGTATATTTAGATCAGTGGGATAGAACTGAGTCTAAAAATAGCTCACACATTTAGGATCAACCTTTTTAAAACAAGGATGCTAATTAAGTCTATTCAATTGAGAATAAAGGAATCTTTAACAAATGGTACTGGGAAAACGAGTTTCACATACGGAAGAGTAAACTAAAATCATAATTTTTTTAGAAGAAAATACAGAGTCATGGCTGTGGGACCTAGATTTTAAGATGGGTTGGCATATGACCAACAACAGCAAAAAAACAAACCAAAAAACCCCCACAACACAGGTAGCAAAAATTAAAACAAAGAAATGAATCTGGTGAAAATTAAATAATTTCTTTTAATTAAATCAAAGGACTCAATTAAAAAGTCAGGTAACAACCTACAGATAGGGAAAATTTTTCAGGAATAATGTGTCTAATAATTTCTTATTAGAAATTCACAAAAGAGAAATAGAATTAGAAATTTCGCAAGAGACTATTCAAATGACTAACAAACACACAGAGATGATTAATACTATTAGAGCTCAAAGATGCAAATCAAAACCACAATGAGGTATCATTTCACTCCTGTTTAAAAATTAACCACAAAACCAAAACCAAACCCTCTACCATAGAGTTGATTTTGACTGAGTGGCCTAAACTACAGACACAACAGTCCCAGAGTTCTCCCCTGATTGTACATCTTTATCAAATCTAATTGCCACACTTCTCTCCCAAGTTAGTTAGCAATCCAATGGGATCCTTATAAGATAAATGCCTCACTTCTCCTAGAATGACAATGTTTAAAAATAAACAAAATGTGCGTCATCTTAACCCTAGACATATGGTATACCCAGAAGAAGGAAGGCAGGAATGTAAACTGAATCTATACACCAATGTCATTGCAGCACTCTTCACAATAGCCAAAATGTGGAAACAAGAAAAAATGCCCTTCGAGAGATGAATGGATACATGACCTGTATGAACACAGAATGGAACACTACTGAGCTGTAAAGAGAAAAGAGTCCCGAAGCATGCCGCCACCCGGATGAACCTTGACCGTGTCATGCTGAGAGAAGTAGGTCTGCCACAAACGAGCAAACATCGCAGGCACTTCTTGTTATTGTTGTTATAGGGACCAGAGAGTCAATGCAGACTCATGGTAACCCTATGTCCTAATGACCCTAGACATTCAATGACAGAACAAAACACTGCCTAACCCTGCACTACCTCCAAGTGCTGCTTTTCGCAGCCACTGTGTCGAGCCAAGTCCTTACAGGTTTTCGTCTTTGCTGTTTACTGTCTAACAGCTATGGCGCCCTTCTCCAAAGGTCCCTCCTAAGAACATGCTCAAATCACTTGAGGCAGAGTCTTGCCAGCCTTGCTTCTAAGGAGCCTTCTGCCTATTCTTATCCAAGAACACACTTCTTCCTTTTTTCTAGATGTCCAAGTTACATTCAATATTCTTGTCAACCCATAACTGATGCAAAGGCCTCCACTTTTCTTCATTCTTCCTCATTTATTGTCGAACTTTTTAATGAGGTAATTGAAAATATCATGACTTAGGAAAGGTTTATCTTTATCCTCAGATATATATATATATATATATATATATATATATATATATATATGCTTTGCAAGCCAATTTGCCCAATGTAATACACTCTGTGATTGCGACTGTTGTGGGGGTTGACCGTGGACCCAAGTGAATAGAATCTTGAACATCATCAATTTTTTTTCTCTCTTCATCGGGATGTTGATTATTGGTCGGCTTGTGAGGGTTTTTGTTTTCTTTATGTGACATTCTAAACTACCCGGCTGCTGAAATCTTTTATTTCTATCGGTGAGTGCTTAAGACCTTTCCACTTGCAGCAAGCAAGCTTGTGTCACCTGCCTTTCACAAGATGATTATGGCTTTTCCTCCAATGTTGATGCTGCTATCTTATTTTTACCTGAGTTTCTTGAATTATTTCCTTAGAATACAAACTAAATAAATATAGTGTAGGGATACAACCCCAAAGCACACCTTCCTGATTTTAAAACTTGTTCTGTTTAAACGACTGCCTCTTGGTCTGTGTACGGGCTCTGCATAAGCACAATTAGGCACTTTGGAGTTCCTATTCTTTGCAAGGTCATCGACAGTTTGTTCCATGTTGTCAAATGATTGTCAATAAAACACAGCTAAACATCTTTCCAGTATTCTTTCCATTCAGCCAATGAACGTCTTGCAGGCATCAGCAGTGTTAGCCCTCTATCCATTCCCTCTTCTGCATCAGGCTTGACTTTCTGGAAGTTCCTTGTATGTGTTTATAGAGAATAAACAAATATAAAGGAGTATGGGTTGCTAACTGAAAAGAAAGGTTGGCCATGTGAACCCACTCGGCAGCTTTGCAGAGGAAGATCTGGAAATCAGCTTCTGTAAAGAGTTTTGTAGAGTGATGGCATGGAACAAGTTCAAGCCCATAGCAAACTGACAAAGCAGGGGAAAACTGGCCAATAGGGTTTCCACGGCAATCATCTTTTGTCATCAGGTAGATTAGAGAAACAAATTCCCAAACATGCATATGCATATAAGGAAGAGGTTTACATACAAGAGGAATGGAACATTGAGAAAGGATCCCAATCCAGTCCAGTCCAAGTCCACAAGTCCGATAATAGCCCATATGTCTGACACCAATCCATTAGTCCTCTTCAGGCTCACGAAGCACATGAAACGATGGCAGGACAATCACAGGCGAGTGGATGCAGAGTCTTGTGTATGCAGTGGTGGTAGAAGCATCTCAGTGTTGGCAGGGATCTCCCTGTGGCCTCCCAAGTGTCTCATCACTGGCAAGAGTCTCCACATGGCTTCTCCAACCCCAGAGGCCTGGTTCCATCAGGGTAAGCCCATGTGGCTTTTCCTCTGACTCCTCCACGACTCAGGGTCTATCACCATGCTGCCATCTTGTCTTAGTCCAGCGTCCCAAGGGACTGAGTTTTGTGTCTTGTCAGTAAAGCTCCTCCAAGAGACTGAGTCTATAGTCTCTCACTTCCATGGGGGAAATAGCATCAGATTTCCCAGTATTCTCAGAGAAAGCCATGCCCACACAGAGGTCTCATTGGCTATCTCCAGATTGACAGGCAACTCTCTAGCCCTACACTCCCAATTATGTACACATGAGCACATCAAGGACACATCCTTATAGGAACAGAAAAGGACTCGAGCTTTTCTCCCCTGGGATGCTGGTAAGGTTCAAGTCACCAACTCTTCTATGACTAGCAGAGCAGTTTCGCATTGGGCCACAAGAGTTCCTTCTAATAAATATTACAGCTTACAGAACTCAGTGAGGAAGTCCATTTGGTGACAGGGGGTTGCCATGAGTAGAAATTAACTCAGTTGCACAAACAACAGCATAGGAACCAACAATTTGTGGTTACTTGAGGTGGGAGGGAGCAGGGAATGGGAAACTGTGATGGGGCATGGAGTTTATGCTAATGGAGGGATGATTTGGAAAAGGATTGCAAGGATATCGGGCAACTCAAAGAATCAATGTGGCTGACTTGTCCATGCTGAAACTGTTGTATGTTTTATATGTGTTCCTACAATAAGACTGATAAAACAATTTTATGTAAGCAATATAAACCAACAGTGGCAAAGTCTTCTCAAAAGCAGGTTTATTCTGCTCTTTTCATCTTGTCAGGCTCTCCCAAATGCCTTCTGTGCATTTAAAATGGTTTGTTGACATGTCTGTCCTGCTGCTTTGGATTGAACCATGCTGCCCAATCGTTCCAATTGGCAGTTCCAAATATGGGTAGGAACGACCTTACTGGCACCTACCAACAACACCAACACTGGTGTGGTCAAAAAATGTGCTGAATTCCCTCACACTCTTCTGGGTTTGAGGCTCTGTTGCAATGGTCACATAGAACTCACAGAACATATTTGGGATGGTGAGCTTATGAGGCTACAGAATGTTAAGAGTACAATTCTTTTGTCTGCAGTGCCTCTTCTCAAGACGTCACAGTAGGCATTTCTCTCTGGTTCTCAGGCTCTCAGCCATGTGGACCTTTGCCTCAGCCTCATTCCATTGGCCAGAGGGTCTACCTGCCACTCTGCCTCACGGTCTCAGTCCTGCTCCTCAACTATGTCTTAGGGTCCGGCCATCACGGCCACTGATGCCTCCTCAGGCAAGGTTCTCATACACAGGGGCAGGGCTCTTCTGGTGGCTCTTCTTTCTCGGTGCTCACAGGATTCCTCTTCCAGCTTCTGAGATGCCTCTCCCACATACCCAGTGTCATGGCAAAACTGGCCATTCTCCAACGTAACAGTCCTCTACAATTCATTGGCAAGATCCCACGCACTCATTGATTAGGAGTTGTAAAGACTGCGAATACAAGACCCCTCCCTATAGTGTACTGTGTATACCAGGTAATTTCACTTCACCAGGGGGTCTTTATTCCTCTTCTGTGCTGGACATTCACACAGCCTTTGCTAACCCAATATTTACATTCTTCAAAGTATGGGGTACTTTTTCAACTATTTATTTGGTATTTACCTTTTATTTTTCTTCTTTTCTCATTACGTAATTCTTTTTTAAAGACCATTTTATTGTTGGTCATTACAACTCTTGTTACAATTCATATATCAGTTTTATTATCCGACATATTAGGGCATATATTCCATCATTCTTTTCTAGACATTTACTTTCCATATGGGATCAGTTCCTCTTTTTTTTCTTTTCCCTACTCTGCTGTGCCCCCCCCCCAACCTTGTGACTCTTTGTTAGATTATAGTCAATTATTTTCAAATCTCACACTGTCTCCCTTCCCCTCTGACTTCTGTTGCTCTTCCTCCTGAATGGGGGTGTGTATGGTTATATGCCCTTCATACTCCCACCTCTCCCCATCCCCCTACCCTTTTGGTTCCTCTATTCCCATTCCTCTTCCTGGGTTCCATATGAAATTCTTACTAGATGCTGGTATTGTTCAGTTTATCATTTAGTTTTCTAATGTTCAACATTAATGTGAGAGCTTCAAGACTTAGTTCTTGAATCCCTGTACAAACGCCAATCGTAATCATTTTCAGCCTATATCTCTCGAGCTGTGGGCACTGCTCCAATTTATAATTTTCCTGAGTTATTACAGATTCTTATATTTCAAAATTATGTTTCCATAGTTTCAAAATTCATGATAAAATAACTGTATATGATAAAATAACTATATTTCTCTCTCTTGGGGTGCATGTGTTTGTGTGTGTGTATCTGTGTTTGTTTCTAGGATGAAACTAAGCTGTTTTAGCTATATAGAAGAGGCAAGCTCGGGGTTTCATGCCTTCAGAACAGTCACAAGAAACTAAGGCAAACTGATAAACTCCCCTGTTCCTTTACAGTAAGTTTGAATCAGAGTGGTAAGCTAGATGGGACCTTTGCTGTATGTCCATACATTGAGAAACTTGTCTTAGGCCCTTAATGTTTATAGATTTGATGAGTCTGTTTTTGTGCCAAATGAATGAAGTCAATTCTAGGAACTAGGGGTGCTTTTGAAATACCCCCAAGAAAAGGCACAAATATAATGAATGTATTGTGAATTTAGCCAGTCTTCCAACTTGAAAATGCAAAGGATATTAAAAGTTCCCCTGTGGGATAATTACTATCCTTTCTCGCACTGCAATGTTATAGTTATCCTAAATTCCAAGTCCCTCCTTCCATTTGTTAACCCTGAGTTCACATGTATCCTCTGCCAGTATGTCTGTCTCAAGAGCTCCATCCAAAAGTCTGATATAAAATAACAAAGTTTGACAGGTCAAGGATGAGAATTTAGGAGGTGTCTGTACGTGGAGTAGACTATGACTCAGTCTAGTAGGTCAAGGATTTCCCAATGATGACAGAGAATGAAGAGAGCTCTGAAGAGTTTTAAAGAGAAGGAAAACAAAACAAGACAACACAACATCCGAAAATATATTTAGATATATGTCAGACACTCATCCTAAGTTTTTTAAGTAAGTTCACCTGTCACTTTTCCCACACTGAAACAAACACCCTAGTAGGCATCTCTTTCTCTTATAGTAAAATCCTATACAGGTTTCTGTGACTGTTGTGGCTAGGTGCCATCAGGTCAGTTCTAACCCACAGTGACCTTACATTGCCAGGACCGCCGCCATCTTCACAACTGTTCGGATGTTCTAGCCCATTGTTGCAGCCATGATCCATCTCCTTGAGAGCCTTCTCCCTTTTCTCTGCCCTTTACCAGACAAGACATCCTTCTCCAGGGAATGGCCCCTCCCAACAATATGTTTCAAGTATGGAAGACGAAGTCTCGCCGCCATCCTGGCCTCCTTGTCTTCCTTGGATGGGAAGTTGGTCAATTAAAAAAAATGACAAATATTTTATAAAGCCACTGCTCTAAGAAAAAGACAAAGGCAGGTTTCTGCTCTCAGGTCATGTCATCTAATCCAGTCTCCCGAGTAATCTGGAAGTGAGCCTAGCAAGTGGCCATGAATCAAATGATCTCCCCCCTAATAAGTACATCTTAAAAACCAGTTCAACAGAGGAAACCTCACCACAGCTAGAGTCAATTTCTGGAGTTGGAGGGCCAGGGAGGTCATTCAGTGACTAACCTAAAACATTGCACCAAGGTCATTTCAAATCAACACCTACCAGACTGATATGCAACCTTACTGGAAACTCAAGTCAAGACCAGGTGAGCAGGCCATGACAGAATAATACTTCTATTTGTGGATAAACCAGAGGAGCACTCTCCCATCCAGAAAAAAAATTACTTAAGAATACTTTTATAGAACCAAAGGAGAGAGTATGCCCAGTACTATGATCTTAATTAATACTTTTGATCTGGGTTCTATCTAGCGCTCGGTGATCCAGGTCATGGGCTATAGATTATTGGAACTTTAGACTTTATGCTTTTGAGGCAAACAACATCTTTTATAGACCACACCAGGATTCGATGTGGAAAACCCACTCGATGAACGAGGCTTTATTCAAGCTTACCTGTAGCAAATTTAGGGAACTGACAAACTCCGAGGCTGAGCCCCGGTGGCGCAGTGGTTGTACGCAGGACTGCGGCCCACTGGGATGGAGGTTCAATTCCAGGAGCAGCTCCACAGGAGCAAAGGCTGGGCCTCCTACTCCCACCACCAGAGAGCAGGGATGTCAAAAAAACAGAAAACAAAACAAACAAACAAAAGGAACTGACAAACTCCATCAGACATTAAGGCTGAAACACCTCAATGTGAAAAGAAGCAGATGACTGCTACACCAAGTTATGGAATTGGTGGTCATCAGACTTTGGTTAGAATCTCTTCCTTTCGAGGCTGCCCGATGAATGGTGACTTAAGACTTCCATATATCAATTATCATATGTATTTATCCAGCAACTCTACCTTTGGGAAGGAATGTTATTGAAAGTTTTGTCCTATTACTAACCCCCATTATTCATGTAAATAGTGTCCGGGCACTTAAACTGTAAAAGTCAACAATTCATGTACTGTGGATTAGAAAAGCTGGCCTTCATATGTAAGATTTCCTTCTCTCAACAGTGCTTTAAACTCTCTATCATTGACGAGGTTAATGACACTATCAATATAATTACTTTATGCCCCAGGAGGATGATTTATAGTATTCTCTATCATAAAATGATAATAAGGTCTCCAAAGTAAAGCACAGACACATGCAAATTATAGATATATCAATGGTTTTTGGACGTACACTTAATTCTAACTGTAGTCCAAAAACAATTAGTTCTTAAGTATGGTGAAAAAACTAGAGGGTGCCTAGCTATCAGAAATAATAGCATCTAAGATCTTAAAGCCTTTTCTTAAAACAGTCATATATGTGAGGTGTTAACTAAGATCACAGGGAGAAGTCTGTGTCATCCAAGGATTAAAAATAATAGAATCCAAATCTGAAGAAGGAAGCAGTATCAGAGATTAAATTCTGAACACCTGATTTGCAGAACAATATGGATAACAATGGAAGTCCCCAAGCCATTTGCAGGGTCCCACACAGACTAGGCTTCCAGTGAATCCCCTCTGACCATCGTCCAGGAAGGTGATTAGCCTTGCTCTCTTAGTAGAAAACATTGGAATGTCAATTATGGAAGATGTAGCTAGATTCAAAGACCTTATCGGTTGATCTTTCTTTGACCTATTTTAAAGTTATTTCAGTTTTTAATATTTTTTGTTTTCAATCATGGGTTTTCTCTGTTTTGTTTTGCTATTGATGTTGATTTTTGCTTTTCGCTTCCTGTTTGTTTTGTATACTTTTTTTGTATATGAAATCCAGGATAGATAAATGCATAGAGACAGTGACGGGATTAACAAGTACATAGGAACATGACAGGGGAGCTTGGGGGAAATGAAGAGCTAACAATGAGTATAAGCATGAAGAAAATGCTCTGAAATGGATTATAGTCATGACGACACAATTCTTCTTGATAGGATTGAATGATTAAATTCTATGAAACGTGACTGACATTCCAATAAAACTATTTTTAAAAGATTATTGTCTTTGGTAGAAAGGTTGATTCAATGTAATTTTCAAAGCTTCCAAGTATGCTTAACAAGAAGAGTAGCAAAATCAATCTATAGGTTAATTCCAAGCTATAAATATTTAGTGAAAGGACCTTCATACCTGTGTTTTTCAGGATATACTATTCCTACACCAAGAATATGAAATATAGGAATCTCAGAAGAGAAAATGGAAATCTCTGAATCCAGAAAAGGATATTTAGATGCTCATGATATCCTAAATGGTCTAAAATGAATTTATTTTCTTATAATAATTCCACATACTATCAAAAACTCTAGAGACTTATTTGTATTTGAAGGAACCCTCATATTTAAAACTCACTGGGCATTGGAATATGACAAGTGCAAATCATGCTAGTTGTACTGCTTAGATTACACACATACTGAAGAACCATATGGAGTCCAATCACTGTGGGAATCAGAAAAGTTATTCCCCATGTTGCCTCCCTACCATATATGCCAAACCTAAGATGCTGCTTGTTAAAACATGGTCCATGTCCATACATTGGAGGTCAACTGCTTACAGCTTATCTCCCTGAGGGCTATCAGCCATCTGGAGCAATCAGACTCTATAGTCTGTCCCATACTAAGTAGGACACACTCCCCTCTGATAAGGAAAAGATGGTTGCTCTGGAGAAGAGCCCAAAGACATGGTCAGGCCAACTCAGGGAGGATCAAGGTTAGGCTGCCATCTGAAATCTAGAGTCTGCCCATCTTGTCACATGTCTACCCCTAGTGCCTCCCCTTCCTATTGCAGGCATACCCCTAGCTCGTCACCCTCCTGTTGCATGTATGTCTATTGTACCGCTTCCTGCTACACATGTGGTTACCTATAATTAGGGGGGCTTGCACCTTCCCTAAGTGTATATAAACCTTGATTGGAAATAGAGTTGCTCTTTCTGCTGGATCCGGCTGCTGAGATCATGGCTGTCCCCGAGGTGAGCGGTTGCATGCTTTATCCTGTGTGATGTCTCTTTAATTTTACCCCTCAATGACACAACTGCCCCTTGGACCCATTCAATTTGGACCCATTCCGTTGTGGGGGATGGGACCCCACAAATCCCCAACTTCCATTCTGGATATTCAAATCCAGAATACACACACATACATACAAAAATACACACAGAAATATATTCCTATTGGAAAGTGAAATAAAACCTTCAGCTTAAAACATAATCATGCAGTGACAAATGGGCATATCAAGACAAAATTTGCTTCGTATTCATCTAAAATTGATCAAGTATGTCAAAACGACACCAGTTCCCAAGAAGTTTGTCAAGGGTGGGATGAGTCCTATAATCTAGACAGCAGGCAAATAAACATTCGCTATCATTGATGTGCTGTATTCAACATGGTTGAATTTACACAGCTCTTTGATTTAAAGACCATGCAAGAAACATTTGCAATGTGACCCTAAACAAGCACACAGGTGAATGCTAACAATTTATCATCAGTGCAGACCCGACGTTTCTAGTGACTACTTCCAATAACCAGCGAGGCCAGGAGAGGGAAGCAAGCACGACCTGGCTGGTGCTCTTTCTAGACACCCAGTTACCTTTGTACAGAAAAGGAAGTGCACAGAGCAGCCCCACCCCCCGCCCCCCGGTATACCAAGCAAAGAGTGTAGGCTGGCCTCTCTAGTACATTGTCTCTGCACTTTCCAGTCCTCATTCATGAAGCCAAGGTGTCCAGTTTTCTCCTGGCAGGTGTAAAATAAGCTGGGACCTTGGGTTTTTGTATTTCATGTAGGAAAATATATAGGAAAAGTATATGTTATATGACATCTGTTTTTTCTCTGTAAACAAGTCTTCTACACTAGAGGATGAAAATTGGAGTGGGTTCAGGTTATAGACTAGTATGTGGATTTCAAATCAGTATGGGTGCTTAACACACACATACACACAGAGAGAGACAGAGACACAGAGAGAGAGAGAGAAACTCTCAAGCCTCACTCCTGCAGTCTGTAAAGGGGTGAAGTAGAGAGGGGCCCAGGGACTAGAAGTGTCATCAAGTTCCCTAAATGCTCTTACTGACCAAGCTATGTTTAGGATTTCATATTTATTGTTATCTTGGAAAATTTTCTTGGGATAAGATAACATCTCAAATCGCAGTCCTCAAATTTCAATTTTAGAATACTCAACACCAGTATTTATTAGTTCTTGTAGCCAAAAAGAAAAAAAATCACTGACATCTTACCCACTCTAATTATAAATAATAGAACATAAATTCCCTCTTTTCTTACTTGCAAGGTAAATGAGTACTTTGCTTCATCAATGAATCACATCAGAGAGCAGAGAACCAGGTCTCCCCTCCTTCAGCAGGTAAGAAAGACCTTGTTCTTTCCTCTAGAGCAGGGGTTTTCAACCTTCCTCACAGCATGACTCTTTAATACAGTTCCTCATGCTGTGGTGACAACCTCCCAAACTTAAAATAATTTTTATTGCTACTTCATAACTATCATTCTGCTACTGTTATGAATTTTGTGACCCCTGTGAAAGGGTCGTTCAACCCTTAAAGGGGCTGTCACCCACAGGGTGAGAACTCTTGCCATACTGGCTCTTACTCCCTTGATAGGCTCAGGGGGATTCTTTCCCTGGTCACTGGAAGTGAGTCAGAAAACAGTGATCTTGCATCTGAGATGACATGTGTATTCAAATGGCTCCAGCAAGTAAGGACTGTGATCGCCCTTGCCAGGTGCCATGGAGTCATCCCATTGCAGCCCCAACCAACAACAGACAGAAACCCTGTCTGGTTCTTTGCAATCCGCTCAACTGTCCCTCTGTTTACTAGATTATCATTATAATTCTGTCCTGCTTAAGGAGGCTTCTACATTTTGTTGCCTGCATGATACAAGCATGGGTGTGTCTGTATTTTATCTCACATTCCATGTGGGATAAGAGGTAAAAAACGAGGCATCCTTTCACTTCCTTCTTGAATTTAGAAGGAACAACATTATGATAGGCTTGTCTTGATCCATGCTGACCGCCTGTAAGTTCAAAAGCTCTTCCTGAAGAATCCACTTATGATGCTCTCTTCTCTATGGTGACACAGGTGAGAGGAAGTACATACTGATATCACAGCCATTGCCATCATAGTTACAAATGTGTCTAGCACCAGGCAGTGTTCTAAGGCTTTCCGATGCCCCACTGCCATCCTATGAGGTAAGTACTATCCTCTACTTTTATAAGTAGAGAAACTGAGGCACAAAGAACTTACAAGACTTGCTCCAGAGCGCCTGCTTCGGAATTGTGCTTCCAGAGCCTCAATCACCAAGAAGACAATGTATGGCACCCCTGTCAGCTGTCCACTGGTGACCCCCGTCAGCATTGGTCCCCACATCTTTCCCAGACTGTCAGGCCCGGACTGCGCGGCACAGGGGCATTCAGGTAATGCTGCAGGACAGTGGGGCTTTGGTGACAAGTTGGGTATGCTACTTTTACATTTCAACTTCATCTCTTGTGATTTTCTTTGTGCTCATGCTAAGAAGGTCACAGGGTTATGTACTGAAAAGCATCACTGGAAAACTCTCTCCCGGAAGTTCTTTTACTAAGCAGTCAGAGGGCTCGGAGACTTAGTACTTTGCCTGTTTTGATTTCTATCTCAGTGTGTACCATCTTCAGACATGCACACATGTATAATAGCGCTGGAAAGCTCATTAACGGTGGCTGCTTAATGAAAGAGTTCAATCTTATCTTGATTTTGATTTATGAATTTACTGATGATCAAAGCAACAAAAGCACACACACACACACACACACACACACACACACACGCCTGTTCAGCCAGGCCCACTTTAAAGGGAAAGTTTTAAGGATTTTAAAGCTATTTATCAACTGTACAACAATACACTGTGCTATGATTCGCCAAAGGTTGCTAAAATTATACTTTTGAAAGAACTCAGAAGTATGAAGATATACTGAGAAAACCGCCCTTCTCTTCCACCTGGGGTAGACTCTGTACAGCCAAGGAGTCTTGTGCAAACCCTGGTGTGGGAGGCTATGGAATAAACTCCCACTTTCCTCCTCAAGATAAGCATACAGCCTCGATTTGACCAGGGTCCTTCCTCACTCTCCTGCAGGCAGTGCCCCATGGAACCACAAGAAGAAAGTGTCCCGCCGCTTGTTGACCTCGTACACGTTTGGGAATCCTCCAAGTGGATGTCCCTACATTCCAACAGAACAAGGCACTGTGAAGCCCAGCTGAGCCGGCACATCCCTGTGATCAGATCCAGTTTCCAGTTTTGGCACCAGACCCACGGGGAGAGCGAGAGCTGCTTTGTCAACACCTACACGCTGCGAACCACAAGCTGGGACCTATCAGTGGCCGTAGAAACCTGCATTCTGTTTGCCTCAAAACATGCCTGTCTTGTTGGGAGAGACAGTCCACCGGGACATGGGACACAACTGAAAACAGGAGACCCCAAGCTCACTGCTGTGTCATGTACGGTGTTCTGGGGAGCAAAGAAGCATTGTTATCACCAACCCTTAGCTTCAAATCCTAACTTTTAAAACGTGTGCTCCCAAAGTCTGTAATCTAAAGATGTGAGAGGGCAGGGACATGGACTATGGGGAGATGGAGCCGGAGAAGGTCACGTGGAGAACTAACAGCCAGCATAGGGACCCGGGGGTCACCTTCCAGAGAGGCTTGGAACAGGGCCCCAGGACTTTCCACTCCGCAGAATCTTCTTCCCTTGGGTGTACAAGTCATCAGACAGAATTCTTTTTAAAATGTCATCTGGAACACAAATTTAATTTCAGATGATAATAGCAAGTGACTTGATACTTAGGACCAGATTGCCAATATTGACAAAGCTCTCTCATCGTTAGCAATTTCATACCACCATGGTAGAAACGATGTATGCCCTTACACGTTCAGATTAGTTTGTGTGGCTCAATTGTGATAACTCTGATGGGGAACTTTTTAATAGAAAAAGATATGACCAGGTATACTGCAGCGCCTAATTATGATCCAAGAAGACTGGTAAGGAAGTTGAGAAACCAGAAGCCCGAAGCTTCTTTCTGCCTTCCTCTCATTTCAGTATGAATGACTCACATTGAAAAAGAAGGAAGGTGAAGGAGGAAAGATAAGAGAGACAGACTAAGGGTTTGGAAGTACAAATTGGAGAGAGAATGGAGAACATGCTTCCTGGGTGTGGGGGCACAGTCTTCATTAAACATTGCATGCCTTCATTCACACGCAATTGTAGATCTCTCAGTGCTCTATATATTTTATGCCTGGGTACTCCCTCTCTGAACAGACAAGAAACCCACCCATTTCTTACACTTGCCACACTTAGCAGCTAAAGCTTTATTTGGATGGACAAATTCTTCAAGGTTTAATCTAGTAGGTCATCCACATCTTTGTTTCAACATTTTACTAAAGATCCTTCTACCTCAGATGGGCTTAGTGAGTGGAGCACTGCTGTAAGGAGGAAAGAAGACAGCCAAGTGATTTGTAAGAATGAGGAACTACTCTATACACTCGAGCATAAGTCGACCAGAATATCAGTCTAGGTACCCAATTTCACCACAAAAAAAACCGCATTAAAAATGTGCTGAAAAAGCTCAGCTCATCCAGGAGTATATACGGTATTCACCAGCTCATGCCGACCTTGCGGGAGGTCTCCTCCTGATTACCTCTTCCTTTTCCTGGTGACTCCTTGAGGACAATCAGGTAGGGACTTCAGAGTGACCCGATAGGACAGTGTAGAACTGCCTCCGTGAGTTTCTGAGACTGTAACGCTTTACAGAAGCAGAAAGGCCTGTCTTTTTCCCTCGGAGCAACTGGGGGTTTCGAATTGCTGAATGTTAAGTTAGCAGCCCAAAGGGTGACTAGTACGTCACAGGGCTTCTTCTAGATAGCAGGATCTCTTGAAATAGAGGTATTCCAAGTAAATAAAGTCTAGTGCTGACAATGGGGACTTGGGAACTCAGAATGAGAATCCCCCAAACTCCACATATCAGTTGTAGTTAAGGTTGGGTCAGTTGTTTCAATGCCCCCAAGTCTCATTTTCCCCATTTGTCAAAAGCGGTTAATACAATAACCTTTCATAGGACGGCTCCTGTGAGGCCCAGTGAAGATGGCACCTTCACTGGATCAGTACAGTCCATTGCTTTACAGGGCTGCACAACCAGCACGGATACCCAGGATCTGGGTAAAGCAGGCTGCAACAAATGAATGAGGTCTTGCCTATAAATGCAAAGACATGGACTTGGGTTTCCAGGAACAAGATCAGCCCCAAAGATGTCAGGCTATCGGCACAAGCTTCTGGTAAGAACGCCGTGCAGACTGGCATTGGAATTCCTGAAATGCTCTGTGCTGGCTTCGGGCTGTGGATGTGTCAGGTCTTGGCAGCAGAATCCCCACTGCTTTGCTCTGCTCCTGAAAAGTGGCCCTCTCAGGGCACAGCCTCCTTGCCAATGCTCCCTGGACAGCAGGAGACACCTTCCCCGAGGCTAGTTCTCTGTGACATCCTCATTTGCTGAGACCCCCATAAAGGTGGGAGGCATGCAAGGTGGCTGTTTTGAGGGGACTCACATACCTACAGTGTGTTCTTTCGAGTTCTGAAAGTGCAAGCCACTCAGCAGCCGACCCCAAGGTCACTAGTCTGAACTCACCAGCTAGCTACGCTGTGAGGGAAAGGAGTGACCGTGCGTCTGCAAAGATTTATTTAGCTGGAGAGAGCTCACGGGGCAGCAGTGTTCTGTCCTCTGCGGTCACTAAGAAGCTGGAATCCAATGGCCATGGCTTTGGTTTTTCTGGCTGACCGTTTGCATTTACAAGGAAGATTCCCAGTTGGAGAGTGCTAAGTACATAGAGGTTTGTTACTGTTGTTCAGATTGTCCATCCTGGTAGCCTTTCCCACAGAGAAACGGCTAGGATCAGTGTTGCTGGACCCTGGCTAGCAGATCCTGCATAACTTTTACAGAGAAGCTTGACGCGTGGGCCCCAGTGTGTAGTGAGAGGACTGGGGACCCACAGCATTCTTCGTGCAAACCCCCTCACAAGGCCCAGCCAGCCAGGCCTGGGGCCTGCCTCCCAGTCACGCCAGCAAATGACACTGGTGCTCGGCAGGAGTTTTCCCAGCACTTAATTCCAGACGCTAAAACGGTGAGCCCACTTGAGCCAGTGAGGCCAAGCTCGTGGAAGGACTGGTCACAATTGTCCAGTCCTCTCAAACTAGGGTTCCAGGCACAAAGTGCACGCATAGTAGGGAAAGAGCAGCACGGAGTAAAGCAGTTTTACACTGATGTTGTGGCCACCATCAGCTTTTGAGAAGGGGGCAAGTGGGAAGAAGAGTATTTCATCTTGCTTACATACACTTCAGGGAAAGCCCCCTCAGCTAACCCCCTGCGCACTGCCCCCCCACCAACAGATAAATGCCGCAAAAGACCCTCTCCTCAGCAATCAACAGGCAAGCTGTGTTAAACGAGGGGCAGATGTGCTTAAATAGAGAACCCGAGAAGCTACTGATAGTCCCATGTAAGAGAGAGGGAGTGGGGGGAGAAAGGCTGCTGGACCAGTTTCAGTAGCTCGTTCCAAAGCAAAAAGAAACCTGTTCCCCAAAACAGTTTAATACAAACATTAGTCTTCATTTGAGGATTTGCTGTGCACAGACATGAATGCTGTCATGCCGAATCTATAAATCTGTAGCTCCTGGCCAGCCTGGTACACAGGAGGGACTCAGTCATGTTCCTGGACTTGAACTGAAGGACAAGACAGAATTCTGAGAGATCAAAAGGAAAAAAAGAAAGTTTCTACAAAGCCAGCATTTTCTCTAACAGGCATATCTCAAACTAATAGGCAGGAAGTATATTTTAAAAAAATGTTTTTGCTTTAGGTCTAAAAGATTTTCCTTTCCAGCTATAAAACAGCTGAAATCATGTATCCTCAGCCCAACATAATTTCACGCCTAATTTATGGAAACAGAATACCAAAGGACTCTGAGCGAGAGAGGGCAGGCGGGAGGGGCAGGATAGTGTAACATTAACACACGAACCTGCTATTCGGCCATTTGGCCAGCACTCGGCCCGGCCAGCTCTACCCCACAGCGCAGCGCAGCGCCCTTCCAGCAAAAACATGTGTTAGCGGGGAGGCGGGGGCGTCCAGCTGAATGAACTTACTGTTACCTTTTTCCCCCTCTCACATAAGTCTTCTTTTTCCTGATACTGTCTGAATTTGAAACATCTAATTTAATCCATTGAAGGGCCCAGTCTTCCCTTTTATTTCCTGTCTGTGCTCAAGCAGTCGCCTGTTTCAATTATGACTTTCTCCAGCCCTTCCATTCTCCGGGCTCCAGCTGGCTCCAAGTGCACTTCCTTGGAAGGTAAAACGCACTCACTGTGCTGATCGGAGACTGATAGCCAGAGAGCCACAATATTTAATAGCAGCGCTGATAAGGAGCTTTTTTTTTTTAAAAAAAAATCCATTTTTTTTGAGCCTAAACAAAAGGATATTATGTAGCTGTATGTTCAATTACAATCTAGTTAAATTCTTCTCTCCCATTATGTGGAACTCTGTGCAGGCAGCCGACATAATTCATAGTGTTATGGCAAATTTCATCGGCAGTGCGTGTTTGAGCAATGTTTCCCTCTTGCCTCGCAGTTCGTTACTGCTGGTGGGGGACCAGCTTGGTGCAATTATTTCAAGGATCGGGACTGGGGAGTTGATACGGCATTCCTGCAAAACCTTGGCTTTCTAAAAATAAGACTGCTCTGTAGCCGAGGAGGCACAGCGCGCCACACACACACACACACACACACACACACACACACACACACACACTTACTTCTGGACTGTAAACACCAGTCCATGCATTTCTTTTCTGCTTTATGAAAAAAACCACAATTTTCCCGCCATCCCTCCTCACTCACAGTGGTGTTTAATTACACGCTAATCTTGTTCAGCTCGAGTCACCCTGAGAGTCGATTGTGCAGCCACAGTATTATCAAAGACACAGCTACAATTTATGGCAAGTGGTAGGGGCGCTCCACAGAAAAACTTGAAATGTTCCCTCCTCCCCTCAAAAAAAAATAATAATAGTGACCTTATTACTAACTCACGTTGCAAAGTTTTATTAGGCCCTAGTGAGTCCAGCACAATAATTAAAGAAATACCCGAGAGGTGTTGATGAACACTTGCCCTCTTTAACTCTGCTGGCTCAATAAATCTGCAGGAGAACTTTTAAGTTAACAAGGTTGTTTGGGCCTGCAGTTGCTGAAAGTATTCGGTGACATGGAGGGGAAATGAGGTGGGAGCGAGTGGCAGAGAGGGCTAGAAAACGGGGAACGCGAATTCAGCACTGGATGTGCAGGAACTGTACAGTAAAGCATTTGTTGCCGCTAAGGGGTGAGTGAGGCCAGTAAGTTACTTTTGTTGCTTTAAACCCACAGGTGTCACTTAGTATCTCATTTTTTAGCATCTATTTCGAATAAGCTGCCAAAATTCTGGGAGTTCCGATCAAGGCATTACTAGACCTTGTGTTAGAAGAACAAAACTGATCAGATGAGTACTCAGGTTTGAGATGGAACTTGGACCTCCCTTTTGCCAGCCGTTCTTTTTGCTCTCTTGAGTCTTTAAATGCTTACTGGTCAATTTGATTCATAAATTCATTTTCTTGAGAGAAGCAGGCATAAGAAAATGCTCCCTGGAGACTTCCAGGGTTTAACCTTTCCTACATAGTCTTGGTTCTTTGGCTTCCAACTAGGCGTCTCTCTGGGAACCCTAGTACAGTGGTTATGCAAACGGTCAACAATTTGAAACCACTAGAAATTCCGAGGACACAAAAGACTGGACTTTCTATTCCCATGAAGACTTCCAGACTTGGAAATTCACAGAGGAAGTTCTACCCTGTCCTCTAGGGTCACTGTGACCAGAACCGGCTCAATGGCAGGGACTTTGGTGTCGGGTTCCTGAGGTGTTTCTCTGAGGCCATGTCCTTTTCAGCGTGAGCTCATAGCCTGGCACAGCCAGAATTGTGGCAGCAGTCTTTGTGGCTGGTTTCCCAAACCCTGGTCCCAGCTCCTCCACATGCCAGATTTGGGGCAAAAAGCACTGGCTGGATGCCAACTTTGCACGTGTTATCAGAGATGGAGGGCATGCTGGTCCTCTGAACTGGTCATCCCAGGCTGAGCACTGGGTCTTGTTCACTCTGAATTGTATATGCTCTTCTTTTAAATTCTAGAACTCCATTATATGCCAAATGGTAGAGAAAGCACATAACATTTGAGGAATTTACTAAAAAGTCATTTCTAATTGTTGTCAGGGCACACATATCTACACAGGGCAGGAAGTGTTTATTCTATCTAACAGTCTATTTCTAAAACTTGTGTGTCCATTTTACTGACAGTTGAACGATATTACCTTTAATATTTTCTAGACCAATGTCAGCGCTGTGAAAATTTATGGCATAGAATTCTCAACTATCAATGAAGTATTTACCCAAGTATTTCAACAGATTTACAGCTTTTGAGGGAGGAGAAAAGAATGGTATCCAGGTACCCTCAAGTCGAATGGCTCTCTATTTCAAAGAGCGATGCAGACTGGCATGTGTGGGGGCAGCCCAGCTGTCGCCCTTCCTCCCTTGCTCTGTCTCATTCGTAGAGTCCACGGGTCTCTCTGCAGCTCTCAAGGAACTGCCACCTCTCTCTGTCCTTGAGCTCCTTGGGGGGGTTCAATAGTCTACAAAAGCAAAGCCATTTTTATCATCATCATAAGACATCATGTTTGGTTTGAGGACATATCAGTCTCTCCTGAGTGTACAATGGCCTTCTCTAGCTGCTATCTGACATAATGATATCCCACGAGACTAAAGATTGCTATAGATAGGAGAATCCAGTTGTCTTCTATTAATCTAGACATCACTGAGAGAAAAAAAATTAATGTGAACCATAGCCACTCTACTTGCTTATTGTTATTTTGGGGAAAAAAGAAGTTATTTTCAGTAAAAATGTTTCATGTGACCATGGTATTTTAAATTAATTAAATGACACAGCTTTAAGTATTCATAGGTATAGCCCACATAAAGCAAAGTGCTTTGGGACCCTTGCTTCCAATTTTGGGCTCCCCTATTAGGTATTTTCCATTTAGAGGAAAATGTAGGTATGCATAATTGTGGTCTATATGTAAAGATGCATCTGGATAACAGATTGTCCAAATTGTTGTTGCTGTGTGCTGTTGGGTTGACTGAAGACAAATGTCCAGTAGAGGATTTTCAGGCTGTGGTCTTTATGGAAACCAGGTGACACACTACTTCTCCATGCAGCTGCTACTGAGTTCGAACTTCCAACTTTCCAACATAACCACTGCCCGACAAGGTTGCTTTGCACAGAGCCTCATAAAGCCGACAAAACATTTATTCAAAAATCAACTCTCTGAGCTTGAAAGAAGGCTATTCTCATTTAAAACATGGGGTTTCTGAAACTGTAAGTCTTTACAGGAGAGGCTTCACCGCGTGACTGGTGGGTTTTAAGAAAAACAACTACGTTGTTAGCAGTCCCAGGCTTGCTTGACAGTTTTACCAGGACTCCTAGCATATGCTCATAATAAGACAAAAACCCCAAGAAACCAAACCTTTGTCATCATGTCAAATCCAACTTACAATGATTCTATAAAAACAACAAGACAAAACTAAAAACCACTGCCACTGAACTGACTCCGATTCTGAGTGGCTTTTTAGGAGAGAAGATATTTACCCCAGAGTTTCTGAGATTAAATCTTTAAGGGAGTAGATAGCTTCAGTTCCTCCCACGAAGTGGCTGGTGGGTTTGAACTGCCTACCTGGGGGTTAGCAGCCTAAAACCTAGCCCAAACACTACCAGGGCTCCTTAGAGGCTAATTAAAACATGCTATTCCTAACTATCAATGATGCCATTTTCTAACATTTTGCATTTGAAACAATAGTGAAAAATCTGTCTGCTATGTTGTACTGTAAGCTGGCTTTCCTCCCCATGCCCAGCCCTAGCCTACAGAGCCACCAAGGTTTGTCAGACTCCTGAAGGCCTCTTGTGGGACCCATCCCCACCCCGATTCCCAACGTCATCTCCATTCCTATCACCAGAGCCATCACTCTAGCATTTCTTGTAAAAGAGACAGCTGAGGTGGATTTGGATGGGAGTCCTTTCAAGAAGGGCCTGCAATCGTCAGAGGGGTCGAGGTGGAAGCAGGGGTAGGAGAGTTGCTGTTGAAGCTCCCTTCTATGAAAGCATCCTGGAGGGACCCAGGTCCAGAGTCTGTAGTAGTAGTAATTGGTCACTCCTCATACACAGTCATACAGTTTCTTTCTTTCTCTCTCTCTCTCTCTCTCTCTCTCTCTCTCTCTCTCTCTCTCTCTCACATCATAGGCCTATTCGGTATTTCACAAATGAGGGCTCTGTAAACACCATTCCCAATTCTTTATTTTATAGATCAACTGAGCCTGCCTTCTGAGATGCCTCTAGGGAGGTCTGAAAGGACAGTTTTCTAGCAGCAGTCGGTCACTTGACTTCTAGCACTACTCCGGGCCATTCACTCACAGTGACCCCACAGCCCAGGGTAAAATTGGCCCTGTGAGTTTTGGAGACTGTACTTATCTGGGGGGAGTAGAAAGCCTCCTGTATCTCTCGTGCAGTGGCTGGTGGTTTCAAACTGCTGACATTTTGGTTCCCAGCCCAAAATGTAATCCAATTTGCCATCAGTGCTCTACTATGAGTTGGAATCAACTTCCATGGCAGTGAGTTTGACCTTTCTTGTGAAAACCATTAGCACTCATGTGTAAACTCTAGTGGATTTGAATTTTTCGAAATCAAATTTAGGATTTTTATATTTTAAAAAAGGAAGGACGCCTTGCTGATAATATGCATCTATCGATACCTATAACCAAAGCACAATGTTTTATTTAAGCAACGGTGTCTTTCAAAAAGAAAAGCATAAATACCACTCATAATTGTGAATCAGCTAACAGTTCCCTTACTCAGAATTGAGAGTCACACCTTTTGGTCTCTAGACGTATGCTAGGTTTTTAAATCCTCTGGTTAAGCTCTTGCGCTACTGAGGAACTCAGTCTCCATATAATCAGCATATCTGGTCTTTGCTTAGACCAGCAAGTCTCAATACTGGTGGGTGGTGGTGGGGGGGGGGGGTAGTGGATCATGGAGAAGAAGGAGGAGCAGTTTGTTTGCTATCGAAAAGCAATCAACATAATTGTCTGCTTCTAGTCATAACATTTATTTTAAAATCAAAGAAGATATTCAAGGATGTGAGATTTATTGACCGAGAACAGTAGTGTGAAGAGTTAACATTCTCGGCATCTTAACTGAAAAGCTGTGATGGGTTAGCTATTTAAGTCTAGCAAGAGGAAGCACAGAAGAAAGGTCTGGTGATTTGTCTCCACAAAGCCAACCACAGGAAGCACAGAGGGGCACCACTGCACTCTGGACCACACATGGGGCCCCGCCACAAGTCAGAGTCAACTTGAGGGGAACAGATTTTTTTTGTTTGTTTTGATAATAAAAGTTGAAAAATAATAGCATCTTTTTACTCTCTATGGAGTCCCTGTTCCCCTTGAATCTTAATCAAAGGATATATTCAGGGATTATAAACTCAAAAGAGCAAGGACCATGTCTGTATTTCACCCGAGTTTTGACAAAGACCAGCTGACTCACACTATGCACTCAGTTCAGATTCACAGGAAAAAAAACTATGGATGAAATAATGCATCTTTTAAAATGCATGTTTTATTCTAATTTTTAATTCAGCAGTGGCACAAAAGTAATTAAATGGAGGAAAAAGGAAGAATTTATCAGTAAAATTCTAGAGTAAATGGATATTCTACTGGACAATAACAAGGTGCTTTCACCTTACCTCACATCACACACAAAACGAATTCGAGGTGGGTCACAGACCTAAATGTGAAAGCAAAAACGAGAAAGCTTAAATGAACTTAGATTATTTCCATGACTTTGAGGGAGGCAACATTTCTTTGAAAAGAACACAAGAAGGACAAGCCATGGGGGATAATGATGAACTACACGTGATGATAATTAAAAATCGCTCATCACAGGAGATGATTTAGAAAGCGAAAAGACGGGGAGGAAACAGTCACAGCAGACATAAGTGAGGTCTTTGTTTCTAGACAAGGGTTGTGGTTCAGTGTTGGGCTGCGAGAGGACTGCCTGGTGGTTCAAAACCACCAGGAGCGCCTCAGGAGAAAACCTGGGCTTTCTATTCCTGTAAACAGTTACTATCTTGGGTACCCACAGGGGGTCGCTAAGAGTTAGCCTTGACTTCATGGCAATGAGAGAAATTCACCAGATCAAACCAACGAATCCAATAATTTGCCCCTGGAGGACCGCCATGTGTTGAGAGGAAGGATAAAACAATGAACGGGGAAGGATGCATGCATCATCCTCGATTAGCAACTGAGCACACAGCACGAACCTGTTTCATCAGGGAGGCAAAAAGATGCAAATAGGACATTACACTACATGGCAGAAGGACAATGAGGACTTAGAAGAGGGCTAAGTTCAAGGCAGTCCTGAAGGCACACAGCTGGGTTCATTTCCTTTTTTTTTTCTTTTTCTGTTATAATTAGTGCCACTTCTACCCCACACACTCAAGTCTAACCTGCCCACTTCTAATGAAGAGATATTATGAGGGGAAGATTATGGTGAGATTAAATTAATTACTGTTAGAATGGACAATTAGGATATAATATAAAGCTTACTTTCAGATAGGAGAAGAGAAATCAGGCCAGAGGTAGTGGGGTAGAATACTGTGTGTGTGTGTGTGTGTGTGTGTGTGTGTGTGCACGCGTGCGCGCACACGCGAGCGCAGATGAGTGGTTGGAACCATTGATTGCAGAGTTGATGGTCTGAAATGTAAATCCCACCTCCCCAACAAAGTCACAACTTTGTAATTCATTAAAAAAGAAAACAGTAAGACTTACTTCAAACTAAAGAGAGATTTTTAGAGTTTTCTTGTGATCAGTACTGAAACTTGCTTGAAACCCTTATTTCTTGAGTGTTTCCATTCAGGTAGCAAACTGACTCTCTAATCCCAGACATTGTCAGATTTACATGTACAGTAATTATACCACCAAAGTCATTCAGAGATCCTATTTCACATCCATTACAAAGGCTATCATAAAAAACAAACAGAAAATACCCTCATAAAGAGATCACGGAAAATATGGATGCTACAGGCAAATATGGTAAAGAACCTACATGGTGCCCCGCTATCCTCAGAAATAGTGTCTGTGGTCTTAAAAGGCTTATCTTCAGCTATCTTCACCACGTTTGCTTATGCATTCAATTTGTCTTTGGAGATTGTGAGCAACCTTTGGAAGGTGAACATCATGGAATGCCAGTTTAATAGAACGAAGTGTTCTTGCATTGAGGGAGTACTTGACTGGGGGCCCAATGTCCATCAGCTACCTCAATACTAGACATGTAAGTACATGCACATAGATCTATTTCCCCACTGCCACACACATATATATATTAACCTATGTACATGCCTGTATTTAGAGCTCTATGAAGGCCCTCTGCCTCCTACTTCTCTCCTCTATTTTCTTTTACCTTCCTCTTGTCCCACTATCATGCTCAGCCTTCACTTGGGTTTCAGTGATTCCTCTCGGTTACATCGCCCTTGATGAAGCCCCACCAGGCCTCCTACACCCTCCTCGCCACTGATTTTGGATCACTTGCTGTTTCCTTGTTCCTGGGTTTGTTAACACCCACTTCCTTTTCCCCGACTCCCCCTCTCCCATGTCCCCCCTCCCTTGATACGCACACATATGGGAACTATCTGTCCCGTTTTTTTTCTCCTGTAGATCGACCTGCATATATAATAATATGCACCAAAAAAGACAGAGCAAAACAAAGCAACAAAACAAAACAACAACAACAAAAATGATAAAACAAAAGAAAAGTCTATAAATAGTTCGAGGACTGCTTGTCAACCTTTAGGAGTGTTTTCTGATAGAGTCTGATGGAGTGCCACAACCTGTCCTCAGTCCCAGAGTCTCTTTTTGGTATTCCCTGGTGATTTCATTGCTCTGTTCCTCTTGCTGTTCTGTTGCACACCCTTAGTGTTTCACCTCAGTGTGGTAGGGTCAGATCAGGCCCAATTCCCACGCTGTGACTCCAGTGTTGTCCCCCATAGCACTATGGGTCAGTAAGGGACGTCATGTCTCACAGTGGGGCCGACTCTACGGTCCTCTCTGTGCTTTGGCTGCTCTAAAGGGGAATATCATCCTCAGGGCATGGTGGGCCAGCATGTGCTCCACTCTCTTCCTCTTCCTTCATTTGATCCCTTGTGCTCTTATCACACATGTCCCTCTCCCTGATCTGTAACTTCAGTGCTGTCCTCTGAATTTTTCTGTAGGGAGTGGGGGCTATTCATGTAGTTGGGATTGGGGCTGCTGAACTATCAAAAGATATAGCGTTTGAGGTTCTAAAGGCTTGTAGATAAACAAGCAGCCATGTAGCTCAAAAGCAACAAAGTCCACATGGAAGAAGCACACTAGCCTACGTCAACATGAAGTGTTGCTAGGATCAGGTAATAGGCTTCAAAGAACAAAAAATCATATCATTGTGAAATGGAAGAAGTGCAGAGTAGAGACCCAAAGACCATCTATAGGCAACTGGACATCTCCTTACGGAAGGGTCACGGGGAGGAAATGAGCCAGTCAGGGTGCAGTACAGCACTGATGAAACATACAACTTTGCTCTAGTTCTTCAATGTTTCCTACCCCACTCCCTCACCCCCGCACTGTTGTGATCCCAATTCTACCTTACAACTCCGGGTAGATCAGAGGTTCAGATAAGAGCTGGAAGCACACGGAATTTAGGACAGATAAATCCCTCAGGACCAATAAAGAGAGTAGTGATGCCAGGAGAGGAAGGAGGAGGTATGTGAGAAAGGGAGAACCAATCACAATGATCTACATATAACCCCCTCCCTGGGGGACAGACAACAGGAAAGCGAATGAAGGAAGTCACTGAACAGTGTAAGACGTGGAAATTTTTAAAATAAATTATCAAAGGTTTGCGAGGGAGGGAGAGGGAAATGAGGAGCTGATACCAAGGACTCAAGGAGAAAGGAAATGTTTGAGAATGATGACTGCAAAAAATGTACAGATATCCTTGAAACAATGGATGTATGTATGGATTGTGGTAAGAGTTGTGTGAGCCCTCAATAAAATGATTTTTTTTTTAAAAAGGCTTGTCTTCAAATGAACAGCTATCTAAGTGAGCATCAACTAACTCTACACGGAAGAAGCACACTAGTCTGTTTGATCCAAAGATTGTAAATAAAATAATCCAAATCCATAGGAGGGGATGGTATCAGATTTTAAATTGTGAACACCTGGCTTGCAGAAGGGTACAGATGACAGTGGAAATCTAAAGTCCACTCGGAAGATAAAGCCATAGATGGAGACATTGATATATAAAGCCTCTGACCATACTCAAGGGATATAAGTCACTTTTTTATCAAGCAACAGAGTTGTGTAGAGACATTGTAGATGCAGTTAGGTTAAAATATAATATCTTATCATTTGATCTCTCTTTGACCCATTTAAAAGTTTTTTCAGTTAAAAAACAAGTGAAGGGGAAACACATGTGGATTAGGCCTCCCATGAAGCCCTTCTGATCACAGACTAGGGATGTGAATAGCGTTTCTGTCCTGCAGAGTGCACTGCACAGTGAATTATGACAGATAGAACTAGGCTAAAATCTAACACGTTATATTTTGATCTCCCTTTTGACTCACTTTAAAGTTGTTCTAGTTTTTAATATTTTCTGTTTTCTTTTCAACTGTTTTTTCCCCCTCTTTTATTTTGGCATTATTGTTAACTTCTTTGATTTTTTTGTTTTTGTGTGTTTTTTGGCATATAAATTCCAGGACGGATGAATCTAAAGAGACAATAACTGGAGTAGTGAGTTCCTTGGAGGTATTACAGGAGAGGTTCATGGGAAATGGGGAATAGCAAGGAATACAAGAAAGAAGAAAATGTTCTAAAATTATGGTAATGACTGTAATTCTCCTTGATATAATTTAACTGTAATAATATGATATATGGATTATGTCCCAATAAAACAGTATATGTAAAATATAGAAACTATGCTTAGATAAGGATGCAGAGAATTTGAATGCTTTTGTTGCTTTCGATAGGAAGGTAAAATGCTGGGGAAAACAGTTTCACAGTGCCTCAAAAAGTTAAACACTGAGCAGCATCTGATGCAGCACTTCTGAATATAGACCCAAAGATTTTAAATTAGGGACTTGGAACGTGATGTTCCCTCTAGCACCATTCCCAGTAGTCAGCAGGTAGAAACAAGTCAAGTGCTTACCAGCAGATTAACTGCTACACAAAATGTGGTATATCCATACAATGGAATACTGTCAAGCCATGAAGAGTAACGAAGTCTTATGCAAGCTTCAACAGGGATACAGTTTGAAAACAAGCATGAAATAAGTCAGAAACAAGAGGGCAAATACTGCATGATCCTGTTTGTCAGAAATCCCTACACCAAGCCAATACACAGAGAACAAAGTAGGTAGATGAAATCCAGGACAGGTGGATCTACAGGTGATCAGAGCTGAGATAAGGGGAGAATGAAGTATTGAGTTTCTGTTTGGCACGATGAAAAGGTTTCAATTTTCATCCTACCAAAGATATTTAGAAGAACAAATAAATCAGATGAATGCTACAATACCACCACCACCACCACCACCAAGGCTATTTCCATCTACAGAAAATACCAAAAACTAAGTTTACTGTTAGAAAGAGCAAAAATTACATTGCTAATTATTAAATGGTAGAGATGGCTAGAATCTCATTAAGTATTGAGTTCAAGCCACAGTATGGAAAAGTATTAATAAAAAGGGATGACAGTTTCAAAAAGGAAATCCTGAGTGTGTTCACTGGTAGTTATTCTCACTTGTGCACACGTACACGTGTCTGTATCTCTCTCTCTTTATACCTCTCCCTCCAGAATAATTAACTGAGTTTTAGGACATTGTCCTTTTTTTTTTTTTAAAGATGATTTTACAGGAGTATTTTCCATGAACACATCTGGGGTTTCTTTACAGCCTGGACTTACAAAATGTCCTATCTAATGAAAGAGGGATTTATGTTTTTCCAACATAAATTCATTTTATTTTCTCCAGGCTCCTCCCTCACTACTCAAAGCTGATGACTTCTTAAACCTAAATGGTTGGTCAGAATCCAATCAGGAATATAAAGGCAACTGAATAAATAAAACCATGAAGTAAGTGTAAAATATTAGTGTCCAGACATCCGAGATATATGTGGCTACTATGAAACTCCCACAGCTGTCCCAGCCTGGAACTTACGTGGTCCCACAGATTTAACAGGACCCATTACCAATAGGAGTTTTATTTGCTTAATAAATTACATTCTAAAGCACAATAGCCTAGGTTCATAGCTGTAAAATTGCCAAATATTGTCAATGACCACTCTCTGGTCATAAATAACAAGATAATCTATGACTCATTGGATTTTTGACTCCCAGGGCAATTCTTTCTTGCCATTACTCAAAAATGCAGAAAAGTGCCCCTACGTGGCATTTTATGGAGGTCATAAATTACTCAAAGGAGATGACATAGGACAGATTTGTAGGCCGAGTAACAGGACCCAGCGAACCAAATGTGTAAATTAAAGAACTAGTGACAAAGAAGAAGGCTAGTGAAAAAATTCTGAGATCCCACGAAGAGATCCAGGCTGGCTTCAAGAAAAGGGGAATGGAAGGACATGGCCATAAAAGCCATTAATGGAACATTTACCTTAAATGTTAGGCACAATGTATGAAAATAATTGAACCATCACCTGGTAACTTTAAAGAGCACAATGCAGACTGACTATGAAATACATTTTACAATCAGACTTACTGGAACAAATCAAAGAGGAGACAATGATGTCTGACAGGTGCCACAGAGGTAAACTTTGGTAGGCTATTCTTAATAACTGATGAATACATTGTTTTAATGTAAGGAATAGACCTGTCATTCATGCCACTATAACATTCAGAGCTGTTGTGTGTGAAACACTGAGCAGGCTGGGGTTATAGAAAGAACCAGCATAGCCCTGCTCTCCTGCTTGCTGGAAGGCAGGGAAGAGGTCCTTAGAGATCAGTGGCAAATGAGGGTTACCTGTGTGGTAAAGAGGCCAGATGCATAGGAATGATGCAGACCAAGGGGGTTGCACTCAGCAGGAGATGGGGTGAGCTGGCTGAGGGGAGGTCGTGGGCGCAAGAGAACAAGGAGTCAGGGTGTCATAGACTGAATTGTGTTCTTCAAAAATAGCTCTCAACCTGCCTAGCCCATAGTCCCCAGTGTTGTGTGGTTGGTCTCCATTTTTTGATCTGGTGTCATTAAACCCTGATTTGTGCTGTATATCCATTAGGCAGGATTAGGGTAGGTTGCCTTTCGAGTCACAGTCTTACAAGAGGTGTGACTGAAGTCCCAGTCTTCCTCAAATCATGTTGGCTCCCGTTCTCACGTCACATCCTTTTCACTCAAGTCACATCCTCACTCAAACTCCATCCTTACTTGAGTAAAACCTTTGTCTCACACGAGATAAAAGAAGAGGAAGAGCAGATAGCTGGCTGAGCAGTCCCTGAGAGATCCAAGGGAATGCTAGACGGATAGATGTTTAAAAGAGACATGGCTCTTCCTTGCAAAGTTGAAGGATTATTCTTTCAGTATCATGCATTTGAAGGGTCCAAGTTTAAGTATTTTGCTTTGAAATGGAAACATTATGAAAACTACAAATATATCTTTGTGGCAATTAATGAAGGAAATTGCCACATGTAGAGATACTCGTTAGAGTCCTGGGCTTGTCTGGGCCAATGGAATATCCATTCAAAATCATGGCGTAAGGCATCTGGGTGCACTGAGCTTCTCATGTGCTGGATGCCCCTCTCCTCTCCCATGGAGGCTGTTTTCCCTCTAGTTTTCTGCAGTATCTGTCATCTACCAGATTTTGACAGCAAGAACGAGCCTCTTGCTGACTAGTCTGTCCTATGTTCGCAGGACAGGCTGCAAAATCGGTGAGGCCACTGTAAGATGAACTACTAAAAAGGGTATATAGCTCTGGTAATCACCGCTATGTCAGGTGGAATGAAGAGCAATTTCAAAGCTTTCACATTGCCAGGAAACTCACTGCCATCAAGTGGATTCTGACCCATGGTGACTCCATGGAGGAAAAAGGAATGGTCTCACAGGGTTTCCCAGACTAGAACACTTTATAGAAGCAGCCCGTCACCTCTTTCAAACCATGACTGTGGCCTGGCTCCGTTATCCATGAGAGAAATATGGTGTGCGTCATCAAGATCCATAAGAACAACCATCACCTGGAAGTCTTTGTCACATTCAGTTCAGATGCTATGACCCTTGAACTGCCTCATGTAAGTATTGCCAAGCAAGTGCTACACAGGCTGTGTTCCTCACAATTCCCAGTGGTAGCTTGAATAGGTAAAAGAAAAGAGCACTGCCTTGAATAGTAGTGGATTATTATATTTTGATACGGGAAAACTTGAACTGCAAATATTTTAACTGTTCACATATCTATTCCTTAAGACCTCCACACTGATTTTGGAAAGCGATGTTTGGCCTCCTTTTTGAAAAGTATGCAAAACATCCAACTCCAAACTTCAGTGCCTAACCAATGGTTGTAAATTCTACTAGTACTCTAGACTCCTTGTGAACCAGAGGCACATGATGCTAGAGATCAGTGACACACACACTGGGTCACTCTTCCTATTCTACTACCTGCCATTCTCTGAATGACTTTGATGGTCCATTTCTAAAAGAAGTTTACGTGGCTCCGGAACACAAACTTTAATTAAGTATTTGGATTGAAAAGCACACTGCTTCTATCATTTTAGAACTGGGAGCTCTTGGTGATCATTAATAGTAGTTACACATTCAACTACTGTTTCTAGACCACATGCTGTTTTTCCAGTGTCCTGCTGGGTCTATTCAAACCAATGATGCTCTTCCTAATGTCATTGAACTCATGGCCATGGAAGTAAAGAGAACTAGAGATAAGCTACAATTAATCCTAAAATGCGCATCGAATGTGCATGGGTACCCAATGTTACAAAGCACAGCAGAATAAACAGGATAAAAAGGTGAGCTGTAACAAAGTTCACAAAGATAGAACCTAGTCCTTCTGGACTAAAGGGGAGTTCATCAGTCAGTGACAAGCAGGTGAGTGCAGGTAAACAGAACCATCAAGGCAGGGGAGCCTGGAAGTAAGCTACAGCCTTGTTAGTGCGCCTAACAAGTAATGTGAAGAGCGCATGATAAGGCAGACAGGTGAAAAACCAAATCAAACTCAGTGCCATTCAGTTCTTTTCAACTGCCAGTGACCCTACAGGAGCAGGGTCTGACCCGGTGGGTTTCCAAGACTGCAACTCTTTACAGAGGCAAAAAAACTCAAGAAATTGGCACCAGGTCATTCTTTAGTGAAGACCTCAGACTTTTTTTGCAGTTGAAGAGTGCTGTGGAAGACATGTTGGGCTGCTCGCCATTGAGTTTGGCAGTTCAAATTCACCAGCTGCACTGCAGGGGGGAATATGAGGGTGGGTGCTCCCAGAAAGATTTACAGTCTCAGAAACTCCAGGTAGGGTTTATTATGAGTGACCTTGGAATCCACTAGTTGGAAAATATAAGAGTGAACAGAGGAAAACCAGTACTCTAAACATTTGTAGCTTTACAATCTCCCAGGATAGAGAGGAAAAGCCGAAAGTGTGTTTGTGTGGCGGGGGTGGGGTGGGGGAGGGAGAGGGGAGGGTAGCAGCAGGGAAGAGAAGGAGCAGGAGGGTAAGAGAGATGGACAGAGAAGGGAAAGAGAAGAAAAGAGAAGAGAAAAGAGAAAAGAAAAGGTAGGAAGACAGCAGGCTGTCAGGCCAGAGGCCATGTTATAGGAGGAGCATGATGGAGAGGTTCCCAGAACCCAAGCCCCAAGTCACTGAAGGGACCAATGAAGGACTTAGGAGTGTGAATGTGGGTGAGCAGCAGGTTGTGAACAGTTGGTGTAAATTCTCCAGACTCCTAGGAGGCTGGCAGACTTCATATACTCATTTTTGAAAGAGAAAAAAAAAATCACAGTTTAAATGTCACAACATACATTTCCTAGGCTATGGCATACACCCAAAAATATGAGACTGATTCCTCTGGGAATTTTCTCTAAGTATGTATTTTTTGTGTGTGTGGCATCACTACCCTGCTGGGTCTAAGTATGTATTTCTAAAATGACATATTAAGAATCAATATTTGGCCTCAAGACTCTTGGGAAAGATTAAAAGAATAAAACCTATGTCACTGCTAATACATTTATAGACTTCTGTAGATGAAATTCAAAACTCAATAGCCAAAGTTGAGTAAGTTTAAGAAATATGGATCCTAAGTCATTCCTTTTGCCATCTATCTTGAGAACAAATAGGAACTCTTTCAACGGAAAACTTTAGATGATTTCCTGAGAGGCAGGGAGTAATTAGTTATAGATCGCTAATCATGTACCATTGAGTAAATAGCAAGAGCCCAGAGACTTTGAAAAGGATATATTTCCAAGGAGTTTAACTCTCCCCACAAAACATTTAAGGTCTTTAAGCAAGAGTAGAACAATTCACTGATTTTTCCCTGGAGTGAAAAAGTTTCTACATACTTAAGTTCTTCCTTCAAATTGTCCTAAGGACAAATCAACTAAATTCAACATGACTTCTTCTATTGTTTTATAATTGGAAACGTAAGTATTCGGGGTGTACGTGTCACAGAATCAATTCTATGCACTATTTAACACAGAATATGTGGCTTTGCATAGAGGAATCCAGAGACTGGATTATAAAATAAAAATGTTTCATGTGAACAGGTTTTGAAAAACTGGCAATTTTGGATGCTGTGTTCTATTTCTCAATGAAACACAATGTTTAAAGACACCTGAATGAAGTCCAGTGGTTATTTTCATGCTTCCATTTTTCTTTCAGTAGATGTGTGATGGGAAGTTTAGAAGAAACTGACATTGGCCATGCAAATTTAAACCATTGCCAGCACTCGAGTCTGACTGAGACCCGTTGGCTGTAGGAAGTCCATTAGCCAGCACCCATCAAGGAAGGCTTCCCCTCTGTACCTATGGTGCCTCCTGTGACTCAGACAGGAACTCTTTCACGAGAGGTAAGAGCCTCTCATACCCAAATGACCCTAAAGAAAATGGCTTTTCCCTCCTGAAAGAAGTGAATACTTTAGACTAGAAAGACAGTTAGATATTATGAGAGAAAACTTGAGATGTCTGTGAATGCTTTCAGCATTGATGCTCAAGACAAGGGCACCAAGAGAGACATGCAGCTGCTCTGAAGAGTTCAAGGATCATGCCAGCTACATTCCCTCCATGTGTGGGGGTGAAGAAGTGACTTAAAGAATGAACTTAAATTCACTTTGAGAGTACAGACAAGTAAGGTGAGGCCTGTTGTGCTAACAGACTCTAACGCGGAAGCTGAGCAACATTTAACTGGAAGGCATTTCAACTTTTCATAAAGACGAAAAAGGGCATGTGATCTGTATATATGGCTAATGATAAAACTATGTAACATATCATTTACCTTAATAATACCAGGTCTTTAGATGCCAAATATTTCTTTTCGAAACTTGCTCGAGTGAAACAGTTCTGTCTTGCAGTTCAGACTCAATATTTTTGTACAAATCTAATTATTGCTGTTTACATTAAGCAAAGTCTGACAGTGACTTGCTAATTTAGTAAAATTTTCTGAAATTTCAGTTCCCAGGTGAAAGAAATGATAGGATGAAAAGCTCTGTATTTTCTTGATTTGTGCTATGTAAAATAAAGGGCCTTTATATTTTGAATCACATATGAAGAAAGCTCCCATTTGGAAATGATAATTGACTTGCAATAAAACATTGTGAGTTCAAGGAAAAACATGCATGACCACGTTATCAAATACCCCTTTGCAAGATGCAAGAGCTTCTGCTGTGGGCTCAAACCCAATGGAGTCAGGGCATCACATTCAGTGGGGAAAGTGAGGCTCCTCTGCTGCTTCAACGATTTTAGATCATTTGGCTGCAATTCATTTCATTTTAAGAATTCAACTCTTTACCTTAGGTTTGAAGTAAGCTTAGAGTATAAATCCGCCCTCTCTGTATGTACAACTTTAACCCTCAATAAGTTATCATATACAAACATGTATCAAATAAGTGATATTTTCACATTCAATCATATATATATATACATGAGCATATGTACATACACACATTTAATATATATTAAACTGAAACAACTTTAAAAAGGGTTAAAAGGGAGATGAAATGATATTTATAATAGCTTAACCTAACTATAGCTGCCATAATCTACTTTATACTGCTTTCTGTCCAAGAGCAAGGCTATTCACATCCCTAGACTATGGTCAGAGGGGTTTCACCAGAGGCTTACTCCATATGCATACCCTGCAATTGAATATTGGTCTATCACTGATATCTATAGCCTTCTTCACACCAGGCGTTCACAATTTAAGCTCTGATAAAATTCCATCCTTCAGATTTAGGTTCTATTATTTATAATCCTTGAATCACATAGGCTGGTGTGCTTCTTCTGTGTGGACCACCTGACACCTTACTTAGAAGGTTGCTCATTTTAAAGACAAGCTTTTAAGGCCCCAGATGCTATTCATTCCGCTAGCCAGGCACAATTTGGTTTTCTCACCACACGTTGCCATGGCAGCTACATCTTCAGTGATCTCTTCATGAAGGTGAGTAGCAAATCAAATAGTCATATCCTAGGACCAAATGCTCTTAGATTGGGGATAGAATTAACTGCATGCTGAAACTCCACTCATATACCTATGGTTTATCTGTGTCTCTGGTTCACTTTAGATATATCATAATCATTGTTATGATAGAGAACATCAAAAATCATCCCCCTGCAGGATAAGGTAATTCTATTGATGGTGTCATTAATACATGGTATAGTATGGCATGCTGTTGATAAAAGTATATAAGAATAGATTACTTTAACAATCATTATATTTTATTCAGAAAAGTAGTTTGGGTAGAAAGACTTTTATTTTTTACTCTTAGGCCAGTTCTGTGACTCTGATTCATTGATGGTACATGGAAAGGCACATGATTAAACGGAAAGAGGCCTATATGGACTTTAAAAGGGGGATGGAGTGAGTAAACGATCAATTTCTTGGAAAACCAAAAGAAAAATACACTTGATTTGTTTTAATTTTTTTTTTTCATTTGTGATGAATCCTGTGCTTTCACTGTCTTTAACATGAGCACTAGATTTCTTTGCCTGGAAAATTTAGGAACAGAAGGAGAAAAGGAAGTGCTTCAGCTGAAACTGGTGTTCGTCCTTGACATAGGCTACGTTTTCTAAATGCTGTGCCTGCTAACAACCTCAGCGAGTTGCAGCGTGAAGCAAAAGAGGGCGGGTGCTGATTATACCATGGGGGAAGACACTGACCACGGGGAGGGGACGCAGACACTCCACATCCGGACTTGATATTAGCTAGTCGAGCTGTAGGACTTGGGCAGTGGGATACTGTGGGAGGCGGTGGCACTCATTCGATATTTCTAAGCGTGATATTTCTACCATGCGCATGGCAATGTTGTGTCATATGAAAGGGACATGCTCGTGATCTCCATTTCATGCCACTTTATGGAGATGGTATTTTTATGACTAACTTACAGGTGAAGAAACCGAGCAAGCTTATTTAACGATCATCTCTTACTAAATAAAAGGAAGCCCTGGTGGTGGAGTGGTCACAAGTTGGGAAGCTATTGTCAAGGTCAGCAGTTGTGCGCCCACCGGCCACTCCATGGAAGAAAGATGAGGCTCTCGCTTCGTAAAGATTCACTTCAGAATCCTACAGGGCCATGTCCCCTGTGTCTTATAGGGTCACGGTGAGTCAGAATAGACCATAAGGCAATAAGACAGCACAGGATACAGTACATCACGTACATATCTGGATCACATACAACTTCTGGATCCCAATTTTGTCTCTTTCTAAAGTTCAAGTCTTATAAAACCAACAGTGACACCCGTGAGGAATGTATTCCTCAGAACAATCAGCCCCAAGACCCAACAGGTAGCATTGGCCCTAAAAAGAACTTTTGGGAGGCAGGCAGGGACAGGGCGACGGGTGAGTGAGTGCAAAAGGGGGACTGAGGGAAGTGGCAGGAAGAACGCAGTTACATCGAGGGGATTGTAGCCGATGTCATGAAACGCACCGTGTATAAGCGGTTGGGTGAGAAACCAAGGTGCTCTGTAAGCTCTTCCCAAAACTGCAAAAAGGCATTCGATGATTTTTTTTTTTTAAAGTTCAGGCTTTCTCTCTTATTCTGTGGCGACTCCGCATTTCACCCCACTTGAAGTTCATTCAAGAGCCCTGGTGGCACAGTGGATGTCGACACTTGGATGTTCGCCGAATGTCTGTGGTGTGAACCCACTACCCTCTCCAAGGCAGGAAGATGTGATAGCAGCTACTGGAAAGATGACAGCCTGGGGGATCCTACAGGGTGGTTCAACTCTATGCTATTGCGCTGTCACTCTGAGTCAGAAGTGCCTCACGGGGCTTACAGGAGGTTATCCATACACAATAACAGTACCACCCTCAAAAGCACAGCTATTAACAAAGAGCAGTAACAGATCAGACTGATTTGATAACTCACAGTACAGCCGAAACCATTTTTCTATGCATTTGATTCTAATAGTGACATCTAAAAGCAACACATTCTCATGGCACTAAGTCCAAGAACACGGAGGTGTTTGAAGAGTTAACAGGTTTTCTCTACCTCTGCCAATCAGTGTTGGTCAACCATTTCCCTAATGTTCCAAATTTGGTCTCTTTCTTTCCCTCCCTTTCTCTCTGTGCATGCAACCTACACCAGCTACACGAATGCAGATATGAGATTTTCTTTTCCTTTTCCTGTCTGCTGCCCCCAACACACGGGGTTCAGTGCAGGGTGGAGGTGAAACCATGGCAGGCAGGGTTACGGATAGGCAGGCCTCTCCGAGAGAAACATCGCATCAAGAAAGCCTACTTTGTGTTGTATGTGGGTTTTCCTTCTAAGACGGTATCTGGAAAAGTAGCTACCGGTCGGTTAACATTGCCCATCCACGGAGAAGCAGCTGGAAAACATGTGAGCTCGAGACTACCCCCGACTATGCCACGCACCCCGCTCCTTCATGTATACACTCATGAAGATAGCCATCTAGAACATGCCTTCCTGCTCCACTACAAATGGGTCTGCATTTTTCTTTTAACTTGGCAAGGTTAAAAAACAGGCTCGTCATAAGTGTGTAATGTCTTGAACCAAAATAGACTTCCTTAATGATTTGTTTTCTCCAATTTCACCACAAAATGTAATGCAGCCGACAAAAGAACTATTCTTCCCCCACGTATAATAACATGTTATTCAACAATCATGTAAGAAAGCCCATACATAAGTCTGCCAAGGATCTGAAATTGAGTTTCTGACTGAAATGTTTGGGAAGAAATCTTTTTTTTTTTTTTCAATTTCACTCTGAGGCTTTGAGTGAAATGATATAAATATCTAGGAATACACAGTTTTGCTTTACTACTGCAGCATGCTTACAAAAGTAGTAATGGTTTACTTTATAACATAGGTCACTGAAAACATTAAACATAAAACATATAAAAAGTGTCTCCCCCTCACCCCCCCAAAAAAAGTACAAACAAGTTTTCAGTAGACCATTTACTTTGTAGCGGAACAAGCAGGGTAACTGCTTCTGTGTCAGTGAGGGCAAGTGTTCCTGGTGGAGCTGGGTCAGGCGAAGCCCTGCACTTGGAGGGGAGCCTGCAGGCTTCATGGCACACATCCCGCCTTTGTCAGGAAATCAAAGCAGCTCCAAAGCCAGAACAACGGGGCAGAAAGCAGGTTAATGAGAGAAAAAGCAACGGATGACCATGAGCACGTCTCAAGATTATAACAAAACGCAGGCCTGTTTTTTCTTTCTGTTTTCAACGATATGATTTAAAAAAGGAACAAGAAAACAACATAATTCTGTAACAAGATAAGAAATGTAACACACAGACAACAACAAAACAAGTTTATGACTTAGTGTTTCTGAAGTAAAGGTGGGTCCTGAAAGGGCACTTTATAGTCATAGGCCTAACACACAGCCAGAAACACCACAGAAGATGGCAGAAGGCAGATGCATCATGTAAATGCACACGAATGTATGTACACAGCTCAGACAGGTCTTCTGCAGTGGTTGTACTGCTGGGTAACCAAGTGGGTAAATTAAAATATGCTGTGAGGCAAGAACAGACATGGCTATGGGTTGAAAAAATTAAACTATCAAGGACAGATTGTTACTCTATCGAGTAAAAGTTAGAATTCTCTAAATAAAAGTATGGCAGCCATGTACTCTGGTGCCAGTTTGATTAAGAGTGTTGGTGTGGAGTCTAGCCTGTCAATCTGGTGATAGCCAATGAGAGCTCTGTGTGGGCATGGCTTTCTCTGAGAATTCTGGGAAATCTCGCGAAATCTGCTCCCCCCCCCACATTCACCCCCTCCCATGGAAGTGAGAGACTATCTGTGGCAGTCATGTACTTGTGTTAATTTCATGATTGAGATGTTGGGGTGGGGTCTAGTCTGTTAATCTGGAGATAGCCATTGAGTAGCCAATGAGGCCTCCGTGTGGGCATGGCATGGCTTTTTCCTGAGACTTCTGGGAAGTCTCGTGATATTTCCCTCTTGAAGATCTCCCCAGTTGTTGGGAGTTAGTCTCAGAGACGATGAATTATGGACAAGAGAAGATGGCAGCATCTGAAGAGCTGAAGGAGCCAAAGGAGAAGCCACAAGGCCTTGTCCTGATGGAACCAGACCTCTGAAGCTGGAGAAGTCAGGTGGAGACCCCTGCCAGTGCTGAGTTGTCTCTACCATCGTTGGATGCTGTTGATGGACCCTGAGCCCTGGAAGTGAGGAGCCATGGGGAGACCCCTGCCAGCACCGGAATTCTGCACCCATTGGCCTGTTATCAGGCATATGGGCTAATATCGGACTTATGACTTTGAACTGGACTGGTTTGGGATGCTTTCTTAATGTCCTATTCCTCTTGTATGTATAACTATACCCTTATATCCATATGTGTGTCTATGGATTTTTTTTCTTTAGTTTACCCAGACTAACACACTATCAACTCAGTCCCTGGGAGATGCTCTACTGACAAGACAAGATGGCAGCATGCTGATAAATCCTGAGTCCTGGAGGAGCCAGAGGAGAAGCCACATGGACCTGAAGGAACCAGCCCTCTGGGGACAGAGAAGCCAAGTGGAGACTCCTGTCAGTGTTGAGATGTTTCTACCACCACTGGATACACAAGATTCTGAACCCACTGGTCTGTGATTGTCCTGGCATCATTGCATGGACTTCGTGAGTCTGAAGAAGACTTTATAGATTGGTATAGAACATATGGACTAATATCACTCTTACGGACTGGATTGGACTGGGTTGGGATACTTTCTCAATGTTCCATTCCTCTTGTATATAAACCTCTTCCTTATATGCAAATGCATGTTTTTGAATTTGTTTCCCTAGTCTACACGGACTAACACAAAAAGTTTTCTCCTTTGAGCAAGTGGAAAAAGAAATGTTAACTGGTTATCAAGGTAATGTAGGAGAATTCACTCATCCGTCCATTCCTGCCATCTATGTAAGCACACACACAATCACATACATGGGTAAACATACATATGTAATTATCAAAATGAGCAAGATACTGGGAGACAGAAAAGCAACCTGGGTTTACATCCCAGATTCTCCTAGAAACTTGACCTCCAACTCAGGACAATATCCTCTGAGGAAAGGTGAGTGAGGCTCTCTTCCCTTGTAAAGAGTTACTGTCTCAGAAGCCCACTGAAGCAGTTATACCCTGTGTCAGAGAGCCACAGTTTGTCAGCCTCAATTCCATAGCAGTGAGTTTGGAGAGGGACAACACCATCCATCTTGCATGGCTACTAAAAGGTTAAAAAAAACCAATGTAAAGAAAGTGAAAAATATTAAAAAGTAGAACAACTTTAAAATGGGTCAAAAGTGAGATTGATGCTAAAGTGCTAAATTATAACCTAACTACATCACCGTAATCCACAGTTCAATGTACTCTGAATGATAGAAAGGCTATTCACATCCCTGGTCTATGGTAAGAGTGGACTCATAGGAGAATTATTCCATGTCTATGTCCCATTCACTTTTTTAAAAAAAAAATCATGTTATTGGGGGCTTGTACACAATCTTATCACCATCCATCCATCCATCCATTGTGTCAAGCACATTCTTTTCAATTTAGGCTTGTGCTAGTCCGAGTACACTAGAGAACGAAATTCATAAACACACATATGTATATAAGGGAGAAGTCTATATACAAGAGCAATTGAACATTGAGAAAAACATCCCAGCCCTTAACTCCGATATTTGCCCATATGTCCAACAGCAATCTACAAAGTTCTCTTCAGACTCGTGAAGCACATGCAATGACACCAGGACACTCTCAGACCAGTGGGTGAAGAATCTTGTGTGTCCAGTGGTGCTAGAAACATCTCAGTGCTGGCAGGGAGGGGTCTCCTTGTGGCTCCTCCAGTTTCAGGGGCTCAGGCTCTATCAGCATGCTGACACGTGTCTTGTCAGCTGCGATGTCTCCCAAGGAGTGAGCAGAGAGATAGTGTCTCCTGCCTCCAAGAAGGAATTACCCACACTTCCCAGAATTCTCTGGAGAAAGCCATGCCCACACAGAGGTCTCACTGGCTATCTCCAGATGGACAGGCTAGACTCCACTCCTACTCTTAATCCTCACATTGACACCAAATTAGATAACTGTCACAAGGTTTTTCTTGGTTTAATTTTGTTATTCTGGTTATTTTGTTAATCTGGTTAGATTTTTCTTTCTTTTAAAGAAATATTTGAATATTTATTGGTATATAGAATCCAGGATGCATGAATTTATATAGACAGTAACTGAATTACTGGTTTTTTGGAATATGACAGGGGAGGTAAGAGGAAATCCCTAGTAACAATAAGTACAAGAAAAAAGAAATTGTTCTTAAATTGATTGTTTTAATGATTGTATAACTTTTTTGTATAACTATTATACTATTATATAATAGTTCTATGTGACTGAACTATTAAATTGTATGATGTGGATAGTGCTAATAAAACTTTTTAAAAATAAAATAAAATAAAATGCCAATGTATGAAAGGCCCTAGTAGACTACCTTGAACTTAGTAGGCACTCATTTTAATAAGCTTGAGATTAACCTATTCAATGGACTTAATTCTTTCATGTGACTATGTAATGCATCTAATCAGGAAAGTATCATGGAAAAGGTCCACATATCTGAAAGATATTTCCTCACATATGCATTCTAAAATCTGCATCATAGGTTAAGCATAGAGATAGGATACGACATGCAGAAGCTTTGAGGGTAATAATAATATTCTTGCCCTGTGATAAAGAGAAAATACATTTCAGAAAAATAATGGTCCAGTATGAATTGTTAATCATCAGGCTAAAACTTTGAGTGTTTGCTTTGGCATTCTGCACAATAATAAATTCATGTCATACATAAAAAACTTGGTGCTAATTTAAAAACCTATGAGTGATACAATTCTTAGTTTATAAAACTGTGTATTTTCTAATCTGTTTTTACAGTTTCTAAGTTCTACGTCATTGATGAGCATTATTGGAAAGAAAGTGACCATCTGAAAACACATTCAATAGAAATTATAAACTGGGGGAAAGGGTTGTGGGCCTTTAACTGCTCTAAAGGCATGGTGGAGCCCTGGGGGCAAATGGTTCAGAGCTCAGTTGCTAGCTGAAAGGCAAAGTTGAAATTCACCAGTGTCTTTGGGGAACAGACCTGAGAACCTGCTCTTGCAAAGATGACCCCGCTGCCAGTTGATTCCAACTCATTTCGACCCTACATAAAGCTTTAAAGGCTGTACACCTTTATGAGAGCAGATAGCCTCATCTTTGTTCCACAGAACAGCTGGTGGATTTTAAACCACTGATCTGGTGGTCCAGAGTCCCACGCTTACCAAACAGCACCTTCCAGGCTCCTAAAACACTGTGGGGAGGTCCGCTCTGACTTGTAAACTCACTATGGGTTGGAATTAACTCCACAGCACACACAACAACAAAGCATCTGTACATTCCTAAAAGAAGGGACATGGAGTCTATGTTGAAAAAGGAAAATGTGAACAAGGAACCCCTTGGTCATGAAAACACACCCACACAAAGTGTTGGTTGGACTTGATAATCAAAATCCAGTGAGAATGTTTCCCCCTTTGGCCAATCAAGTACCAAACTCCCTGGCATTGTGTTGATTCTGACTTACAAGACCCTATGGGACTGTGCAGAACTGCCTCCTTGGGTCTGCAAGCTGCAAATCTTTCCAGAGTAAACCACCATGGTTTTCTCCCATGATGTAACTGCGGGGTTCAAACAGCCAACCTTCCGAGTCAGCAGCTGAATGCTTGCACTGGGCCATCAGGAATTTGTCCCCCCTTTGACAGCCAAACAAAAATTCCAGGAAAAGAGCTTAAATTCCTTGCAAAAAGTCTAAGTGTAGACTATTAACTTCCAGACATAAAAAATATTCTATTAGGGGTATCGAACTAAATGACTCGTTACATATCCTACAAATTAATTTTTTTACATTTACTAAATTTAATATGTAATTGTTGATTGCAGCAGCTCACAATCTGTTTACCTAATAGAATTCCATTCAGCTGTATTATGAACTAGAACCTCACTTAACGTTTAAGGTAAACAATTTATTTAAATGTCTATGCCGTATTCATGTTTTTTTAAACCATTTTTTAAATGAGGGGAACAACCCACTGATGCACCAAGGAATATGTTTATTTCACTTCTAAAATTCTGATAGGCATTATTATTTACATATAATTTTCTGCAATAGAAAAACTCACTGCTTCACTTATTGCTTTTCCAAATGAATGCCCTAAATTGATATTTCTCAGGGAACTAATAGTCAATAAAGGTTTATCTCTTTGTAAGCTGCAGTGCATGGCAGGAAGAATCCCTGGTGGTCTCTAAGTCCTGTGCCCATGTGGGCAGGGCACAGCTTGGGTCTGCAGGAGGTCCTCGTTTGCCAGTTCACACACTGCTGTCACAAACCAGCTGTGCGGCTTTGGGGCAGTCACATTACCAAACAGGAATTTGAAAAGCAGTATGAAAAGGGCTGGAAAATGCCACTCCTTGTATCTTTGTACATGGACACATCGACACCTAATGCTAGGTCTCCCACAGCATCAGAACATCTTTCGAGAAGCAATGGTTACAGCCACCCAGACAGGAAACACTCTTTTTTTTATGGCTTGAGGAATACAGACATTTATTTCTTTTTCCCAGCAAAGATGGGGAACTCGCTAGCATTTCTAAAATTAGTGGGTCTCCCCAGAGAATCACAGAAGAACTTATGTTAATAACCACAAGCTAAGAACCCCTCCCTTCTATCTAATTGGGAGGCTCGACTCAGACTCCAAGCAGGACTGCTGCCCAAAGAAGAGCCCCGCCTGGTTCAGGAGGCGGTGGCAGGCTTAGGGTAGTGGAGCCAGCATACTTGGGGACCCAGGCACACAGGTTCCGAGGGGGCAGGGATGGGAAAGGAGAGTTTACATTTCTTTGGTAATAAAAATGCAGTTTATATAAATGATAGGAGACACAGTGAGAAAGTAAAAGAGCTAATTGTTCACATTCCAAATGTTTTAATATATAAACTGTGTAACCATCACTCATGAATTGTGCAGCTGCTAACAATTTCTTTCTTTCTTTTTCTTTTTTTTTTTTTTCTTTCTTCCCTCCCAGGATAAAATTGGACCTTGAGCCAAGTGATGTTTCTCTTCTGAATGATATTTTGAAACTCTGGTCAAAACATAACTGTGACATAATAAATTTTTTAGGGAGTCAGGAGAGTTTGCAATTTGAAAGAAGACCCACTTTTTACCCTAATTAGGAGGGAACCATAGTTCAGCTTTCACTGCAGTGGCACGCTCAGTTCTGAAGGGGGAAAAAAAAGCCGACTGCAGCACATCTGTTTCCAGTGTGACGCTGGAATGCAAACTATTGTCTATTGGAAGTGTGTTGTGGTAACGTTTGCCAGGGTTAAAGGCTGGGTCAATTTGATCAAGAAGCTAAAATTAGCTTCTGTGTGTTTTCCTGAAAAGAAAAAAAAATACTGTAAAGCTCTTTGTTTTCCTCCAAGTGCTGTTCTCAGATTTCGGTTTCTGGTGTGTAAACTACCAGGAAACAGACGGCTATGACAACTGACTTCTTGTTCATTGAGTTCTTCATAATGAAAGGGTGCAACAAGTTTACCAAGCTGGGGACGCCTGGAGAAAGCAGGCCTTCTGCCCCAGCTCACATTTTCCCATTTTAAAAGTATTAACCTTATAAAATTATTTAGAGTGAATGCATTTGGAAATTCAACACCATGGCTCCACTTGAAAGTATGTGACGGCTTGGCAAAGCCCAAACACATTAAGAAACTCATCATTCTGAGAAGTATTGGGGTAATTTTTAGGTCACATATTCCTGGTAGTCTTGACAGTGCTCTGATTATTTTCACAGGAAGTGAGTTCCTTAAGACTAAATGGAGGGGAGTGGGGAGTGCACACAGAAACTTCAAACCAGTCATAATTCAACAAAATCAAAGATTAGAAAGGAATCATGGAAAAGAGACAACACATATGGTCATGAGATGACATGGTTCAGGAAAAATATTGATATACTTTTTATTAGCAAAATTGCTTAGCATGTACTTAGTGACTACATAGATGGAAGAGGGTTGAAAATAGCATATAATTATTTTGATGAAGGCTTTGTGATGAGTCCACAAAAAAGCAGCATGTCTGAGATTTATTTTCATTCTCAGAGATCTGATTGCTCTTGTACTAGATGCCAAGTTAGGTTAAATGTTCAATTTTCACCGTAGAAAAAAATGCCATTCAAATATTACTAATTGAAAAAAATGATTCCTCATATCAGGAAGAACAAGTTCTTTCACTAGAGTTAAGTTAAATTATTTCATCAATCAAGAGAAACGCGAAAGAGGAAATTAACAGGTTTGTGATAACAAGCACAATATGAAATGCCATAGAAAAATATTTCAGCCTAGCGACATTATTGTAAAAATGCTGTGCATCTGACACCATCACACTACAGGGTGTCCTTCTCCCGAACCACCCGCTCAGCTCAGTAAATTTTAAAAATGCTCTTTAAAAAGATTGGGTGTAGATACTAGAAGTTCCTAGCATTCAAAATAACTCATTTATAAATAAAATCTACATAGTTGTTAAATAAATATATAATTATCTAATTCTAATATTTAAATATCCTAAAATATAGAGAATACTAATAAACCATGATGACTATATTACACATAAGTCTAAATGCAATATCCAGTTTTAATATTTGTAGTAACAGGATTATGGGATGTTCACAAGTAGAGAGCCTACATTTATAATAGATACTACCCCTAAATTAGCAAGTTCTTTTCATAGAGGTGGGGGTCCGGAAATTCATTTAGATTCTAACAAGACAGCTGTTGATAGGCATCATTTGCATTTTGTTTAACTGCTAATATGCTAAGCAAATTCTTCCCAGAGATACTCAAAAGGTATAGTTATGAACTCCAAATTAATGAGTTCAGCTGGTCCAGCCTGACTTTAATTATACACAGTGCCTGGTTACTTTTCCAATCCTGAGGTCTTATCAAGAATGATCTAAGGCCATGCATAGGCTTCAAATTGCTATCTGGCATGTGAAATCACTTCACATTAGACACCTAATATATACTGAAATGAAGATATGTTGAGCTATGGTTGATTACAATTTAACAAATATCTATCTAGTAACCACTAGCTTCTAGGCACCGCATTATACATTTTGAAGGGTACTAAGGAAGAATCCTGACATTGACAGCAGTCATTAAAAGCTATTAAAGAGAGAAGAATTTGGTCCTCACTCTGCTGTTATTGGCGAAGAGGCCTATGCCTGGCCATCTTGTCCTCTGGAATCTTCCTTTCCTTATGTGCAGACACCTCCCTGGCCTAGAGCTGAAACCCTAGCAACCGTGGACAGACTGTAGATCTTTACAGGAGCAGACAGCACGTAGGTCTCCTGTCGAGTGACCAGTAGGGTTGGTTAGCAGCTGCCCTGTCTGCTTCCCAAAGTCAGGGAGGCTCAATGACTCTATTAGAAGTAAAATGCTTTGTAACCATGACTTCCCTTAAGGAATTTGGGCAGTTGAGAAGACACTTCATCTGAGCGGATATTTGTTCACCTAAACCCTGCTGTTCTGATAGTTAGCATATCTTCCTCTTTATCATTAAAGAGGGGGTGATATGTGAGCCTGATCTTGGCTCAATCCTACAAATACGAGTAGCAGTACGAACACATTTCTGCCTCGCCCCTAATTTCTTCCAGTCTTGAAAGAGAGCACCCGGAGTAGCAGTGCAGAACAGAAGGACCATTTTTTATCACAGGACCTGGGGCTCCAATATGGGGAAGGATCAAAAGAAATCTGTTATCAATACTATTGCCAAAGCTTGAAAATGGTTTAAAACCAAACAACCCAACTCGAGCATGCTCAGGATCATCTGCACCCTGGGACAGGCTTCCTTACAGGCAGGAAGAGGAAGGTGCTATGTCTACATATGGTAGGTCTACAGAGCACGTGATCTTCATGATGGTACTCCCACAATCTTATCCATCACCGAAACAGTCAAATGAGTAAAGGGGTCAGTAGGGTTCAATTAAGATGGGCATAAAGCACAGAGGGATTCCCAGTAACATTTCAAAACTTTTCAGTGAAACCAACTTAATGGTAGAAAAAACTAATAACTGACCACCCCCTCACTCCCCACCCCCAAGCAGCAAGTCCTTGCTTTCTGTTAAGAAAGACAGGGGCCAACATCTTCTGTAAAGAAGCTGAAAGAAGCAGTTTCTAGAGATGCAACAGAGACATCATTTTTCTCATCTTGTCCACTTTTACTTCCTACAGTTTCCACAGTCATATTGATAACATTTATATTCTGAGTGATATTCATGGTTGAGTAGCTCCATGTTTTTCTGACTCTAAACAATGGAGAACCCCAAACAAGGCTGACATCATAATGACCACCTGGACAGATGACACATGACCCCTGTGCCTCTCCAGGGGAGAGTGCTGCCGAGTATTGACGGCAACAGGTCCAGTATGAGGCCTGAAGGCTGAGCCAAAGTAATACCAGAAGGAAGATGTAGGTAAAGCAATGGGTCTAAGATGAATCATAAATGGATGAACAGTTAAAGATGGGGGATGGGTACCTAAGAGTTGCTGTTATCATGCTACTCTGACCAATTTCTATACTTTCTAAAGTAAAAGAGTTTTAAAACAGAATTATCTTTTAATTTGCCATATATATGGACATGACTACATTGACTTTCTGTGTTTCTAGGAGTTTGCACTGCTGTTGTTGTTGACTTGACAACAATAAGACATTAATGCATTCTTTATATTTCTACTCCATACCAGTCACATGAATCGATCCTAGTGCTTTTGAAGACATTCTTGTTAGAATCCACTGATGCTATTCTAATCTAGATGCATTACTTCAAAGGATTAAATAGCAGCTACCAGATCAGGGATTATTTCCATGCAATATCTGAGTTGTTTTCAGTATTGGGGGGGGGGGCGGGAATCATAGACTTCTCTTTGAGGACAGGCACTTTCTCCTGTTCTTCTGGAGCACATGGGTCCAGGAGAAGTAGACCTTAAAACTAACTTTATTTTGATGGGAGAGAAAACCCTTGATATAATGCTATCCCTGGGATTTTGAAGGTCTTGTCCCACTCTTGTTAGTATCTGTTAGTGAGCTGAACGAAGTTCCGATGCTAGCCTGTTTCTCCATTCACTGTTTCGGTGGATGATCTGTTTTTATTTCTCTCTTAAGTTGGTTTGCCACCCCTGGATATTTGCTTTATTTTCAGTCTCCCGAGATTTCTACATGTTCCTTGCAGGCATTCAAACTCCAAAGCCAAACTCACTGTCATCAGCAGGTCAATTCTAACATCTGTCCTATGGGAGAGAGCAGAACTGCGCCTGTGTGTTTCTGAGACTGTAACATTTTACTCCAGTAAAAAGCCTTCTCTTTCTCCTGTGGAAAGGCACATGGCTTCGAACGGCTGACCTTGCAGTCAGTTTGAAGAATTGGCAATATAGGAGGCAACGAGATTGGGTAAGAGATGTATGAAAGGTAAGCAGGGAGCTGTAATGCGGGGTAACTTTCCCCAGGATGGCATCACACAGATTTTAAAAGCACTGCCTCTCACTCAAGCCCCATGTAGAATGGAGACAAGCTGTGAGGAAGACCGCAGGTGGGGACATTGGCAGTTGTGCTGCTGCCAAGATGCCAAGATGCCACCCCCAACGTGAAGCTAGGGGGCTGGCAAAGTACTGTTTCAGAAATATGAGGTCGGGGGCAAAAAGAAAAAGAGGACTATAAAGTGAAAACAAAGATGCTTCAAAAAACTCACGCGTGAACTCCATTTTCTATTAACTCTATTGTTCCACAAACGTTTTGAAGCCCCTTCATATATATGCTTTTAAATATTTATTTACTATACTGAAAAAGCTCAACATTTCAGGTAGACATTTCCCTTTTACATTATTCTTGTTGCCTCTCTTTGTGCTATTCCCACCTCCTCCAGTAGATGACAAGTTATCTCATATTCCAAATGATTTTATCAGTAGATACGCAAAGTACTTTAGAACCACTCAGCATTTTATTTAAGAATTGTCTTCTGCTTTCATTGGGTGAATTCAGATTTTTCACTTCTGTATTTCTACTACATTATCACAGGTTTTATGAGTGAATTATCTAAAATCACTCACTCACAAACTCATTCATTTCTTCTGTTGGATTTACCATCACCAATGTGAGCTACTAGCCACAAAGCATTTGAAATGTAAATGAATCAAAATAGAAGGACATTTAAAATTCAGTTAGTCATTCACATTAATCAAGGAATATTACATTAATTCAAGGGATCACACACCCCCTCACCCCAAGTGGCTAATGGATACCATATTCGTGGAGGTATGGAACATTTCTCTCATCAGAGAAAGTTTTATTGGTACTGGGTATTCTGAAACAGACCTTCCCACCTCAGCGGCCTTAGTGGCAATTCATGGCAGGCTATTCTGTGCTGAAGGGTCTCTCCTGTGAAATAGTTAGCAGTACCTTCCCTTCAGTGTTACCATTGAAACCATAGGTAGACATTGCCAAATGCCCCTGAGGCGGGAGGGGTGGTGGTGTTCTAGGTGGAGAACAACTGCTTTAGATCCTAAAGAATTTGATCGAATGGAGTATGTCTCTTCAGCTTTGTAATCCATGGAACTGAACGCAGTTGCTGGTCTTTGACAGGGGATAAGTATATGCTTAGAAAAGATAGGTTCTTCCCCCTCTCCCCCAAAGGCAAAACTCTTCTTGCAGTCAAGCATTTTGTTATGTAGGATTTTGATATAATCATTTTTGCCAAGATATTAGGTAAATGATATATATATATTTTACTTGATCAAAGTGTTTTTATGTAATTAAATGTCATCTCAACCAACTTTCAATGCAGTTGAGGTATAAGGAGCAACATTGACAACCATCTGTATTGTGTTGTTGCTTTGTCTATTTTATCTATAATAAAGGAGCCTTAACCATGCAGCAGGCTAAGGTTTGGGCTGCTAATTGAAAGGTCAGAGGTTCGAAGACACCGGCCATTTTATCTGCTGTCTGCTCTCTAAAGATCTTTAAGCTTGGACATAAGTCCAAGGGAGGCGCTGAGTCCCAGTGGCGTAGTGGTTGTGCATGGGACTGCGGCCTACTGGGTTGGAGGTTCAAGTCCAGCAGCAGCTCTTCAGGAACAAGGCTGTACCTCCTACTTCCACCACCAGAGGGCAGTGATTGCCTCCCAACTCCCCAAAAAAAGTCCCAGGGAGTTTTACTCTGTCCTATCTGGTCATAGTGAGTCAGAACTCAACAGGAGTGAGAGTTTTTTGTTTGTTTGTTTTTAATCACCAGTAATATATACCACATAAATATTGCAGTGGGTACATTCTCAGATGTACATTTATAATGATCCATTTGATGTTACACTGTTTCAAACACTGCCTGGCTCACACTAAAGTTTGTGCTGGTGTCATGAGTCAAAATGGACAGCAAATCAGGCCGTGTTCAGCACTAAAGACAACCACCCCGGACATGAACCCCACAGTAGACCCTGCTTCAAAGTGACCACACTGAACACAGACTTCATTGGTGACTAGGCCGATAGAGATCATGGAATGCAGCATTTGTTCATTTGAAGCCCCGTGTTTCAAGTTTCTCTAATTGCAACCCCGCCCACATCCAACTGTCTAGCAGAAGAAGCGAAGTCACTGCAAATTTCAATCCAGGAAATGGAAAGCTCCAGCCAAAGAGGAGGATTGTGAAGGTCTATGACAAGGGAAAGAGCATGTGAAGAAGGGTGGTCTCATTCAGCAGTTAAGGATAAGGGTGGGGTTGGGGAGACAGTTAAAGGAGAGATGGGGTGGCAGGGGAGCTGATGGCTTTAACATGGAAAAGGCCAGTCCGTGGGCTGGAGAAGCTATGGAAGATGTGGATACAAGGACCAAATGCTGAAGAGCATGCCTGAAAGTTAACAGAGAGTTCAAACAAAAGCATTTGGTGTTTTGTTTGTTTTTTGAAAACTTGAAGGAAAAGCATGAAGACTATGGTGAATACTTTACTGCCAGCATTGGTGCTTTCATGGCTTCAAATGCGGATTTCATTTTCGTAACATGCAGACAACGAGACAAGCAGGAAGCACCAGGGTTGAGGCTGTGGAACAATTTAAGGACAAAGTAGTACAAGACAATGATTATCTACTAGAGCAGATTTTCCATGTGGACAAAGTACTGGAAAAGGATGCCAGAATGGTCGTAGACTCACAAAGAGGCAATGCCAGTGCCTGGTTTTAAGGCATTTTTTTTTTCAGGCACTAATGGCATTAAGAATTGTCGGTTGTTAGGAGGAAATGCTGTTGGATTTCTAAAGCAACAACGGAGGTATGATATCTGAACTGACTTATGGTGGAGTCTTAGAATGGACTTTGTTATAAATCAAGAGTTACCTGCCTAGGAAATAAATGATAAGCTAAAACTGACTCCCATTCAGAAACCTATGCATCATAGCTATTTTCAGTAAGATAGTTATCTCATCTGGTATTGATATAAAGTCATAACATCACCACCCTACCACCCTACCCCCTCCGTCCTTACTCACCCAAGCATCTCAGTGAGAAGAAATGGAGATCATTAGATCCTTTCTAAGGACATGCCCCTCTTGTTCACACTGGTATGTAAAAAAATGTCCCCAACACTGGAAAATGCCTCCTTCACCCTATTTTTAAACACTGTTCACAAAAAGCCTTATAATGCCATTGCTTTATCAAAAGCAATTCCACAAACAAATGAAAAGCATGCAAGTCTTGTGATTGTCTTTCCTTTGCTTTGCAACTATAGGCTTTCCGATCAGAACCAACAATTAATCTGTGAGGGTAACTTAAAAACTGTGTCTCCTGACTGCTCACAAAAGACACCGATTCCATGTTAGGATCAAAGGAGAGAAGAGGACTTTCTTTATACCTACACTAGCTAACAGGGCTCGAGGGCTCAAGGATCCCCCAAACCAAGACATGGTGGGTTAAGCCCTGGCCCCCATAGACTTTAGATTCGGACTCTGTGGATCCCTCACTGTGCCATCTGTTTCTTTAGGATAGGAGGGAGCATAATGATAATTCCCACTTTATGGTACAGGGTGGAGAAGGTGAAGTCTTTATAAACTCCAAAACCCTCCACAGGTAATAATTTTTATCCCCGGTATGGTTACAAAATTTTGAGCCAAGGGATAAAGGGCATAGCACGCATCAATGAGAATCATGAATCCCAGAGGCGGCTTTGAGGGAAGCCGGCTCCGTAAAACGAAAACAAACACAGCAGACTGCCATACCATGCCAAATACTGTCACAAGTGAGTCTTCATTCTTAGATTTCAGGAGCGTCACCTGAACAAAGACCCCCTCCTCACTCACGGCTTTTGATGGAATCTTGAAAGCCTTCCCAGCCCCTGCAGGGATTATTCTCTGAGGTGTTGATGCCTGGCAGTATCTGCCAGGGCAAGCTAGCATGCTGTCCGGCCAGACTTAAAATCTGGGAAAGCCTCCATTACAATGGCAGTTCTATATGAGGATCTTTCGGTCCCCAGAATGCAAGGACCACTTTGATTTCCACCAGCCATATCTCTGGGTAAGAGGGCTCTGGAATTAAATAGTTCCTCATCTATCCTTGGACAAATAACCAGACGGCAGAGTTGAAGACATCTTTAGAAATGTAATGAATATAGAACAACTATCATTTTGCAGGTCTGACCAACACTAAACGAAGACTGAAATAAAGCATATCCTCCTGTAAATCCCTTCTTCTTTTTTTTTTTTTAATGATAGCCTTTCCAGGCCAGGGTAAAAGGATGACTCTTCTGTCAGTCAGGACACACCTCCCAGAGCAGTCTGTCACAATCTGGTGTCCAAAGCCTTTTGTGAAAGGGACACAAGAAAAGGACTGCCTGCTGGGCTTCCTGGGCAACACAGAGGGGCCCAGACAGGTCTCGAGATCAGACCACTGCCCAGTGGTGAGCACTGACAGACAGACCTTACCCTCACAGGAAAGCATCTTTCAAGCAAATGTGCACTTTTGATTTTTCTCTGTTTTAAACCAAGCCTCAAGTCGGCCGAACTTCAGAGAAAGTGTGTGTGGTGGCAGAGAGACCTGCAAAGCCCTGCGTGGGGCTTTGTCTTCAGGGCCCCATTCCAGATTAGGCCTTCCCCCAGCAAAAGGTTGGGCCCATGTAAGGAAGGAAGTCTTTAACTGCTGAAGCTCATCAGTGGCCTGAGCGGACCACTGTCAGGGACCTGGGGCTGGCCGTGGCGCACTCATACAAAAGACGGAAAGTTGTTGGCGCCACTGGACCTCTGCCCAGCGCACCCGGTGGCGGGCTCATGAAAGGCTGTTTCTCCATGGCCACCACCACGCTGGAGGCGGCAGCGGCCTGGGCCCCAGCTCCATTAATCAGCAGGGAACTCGGCGGAGTGTCACCTCCTGCTGGGCCTCCCTGCCAAGACTGCATGTGTCGGTGATTTCCAGAGAAGGGAGGTCCCAGAAAAACAGTGGATGCGTCAGATGTCCTCCTCCCCGCATATGGAAAGCTCATCGGCGAGGTGTCAGGGTAAAAGAGGAGAAGAGAGAGCATCTGTCCTCAAGGGTGATTCACTATTTCATGGCACAGCGAGGGAGGAGGACACTGTAGTAAAAACTTTATAAGGGGAAATCTAAATCCTGAGTGCCGTGCACCTTAAAGACCCGTCTTCTCCTGTGTGTGTATGTGTGTGTGTGTGTGTGTGTGTGTGTGTATTTGTGACCTTTCCCCTTTCCCTTCTCCTCCCCTTCCTAAGGGAGCATAGCACACTGTAATTACACAGTAAATTACTTGAGCAAGAAATGTTTAGACTCATGACAAATCTTTATGCAGAAAACAAAACTTCACACCCCACACATACTTTGAATGACCTATTTTCCCCAATAAATTTAAAACTATTGCCAAAACTCTTAAAAAAAAAACAGGAAAAAGAAAACCTTTCCAGATGAATAGACAGTGGGTTGAAAATTTTTCATCATTCCATAGTAAGGTAATTAGTGGTGGCAGGAATGCACATAGACCCATGTTGCACATTAAATAAATAAAAAGATGCTGTTCACTAGCCTCTATTGAAAGCGACTATCTAAATGAGAAATATGCTCTCAGTAAACTCAGAAGACTTACTTTCCATCAAATCCTGAGGGGGTGGTAATCTAGTGTTTTTCCTGATGCGGAAATAAAGATATTTAGATGCAAATATAAGTGAATCATCCTGGTGGTGCTTAGTTTTGGCTAAAAGTTATCAAGCACCTAAATAAAAATTATGAAGGGTTCATGTATTTAGATCTAGTAATTGGAATGGGAAATGAAAAGTGAAAGCTTTTTCTACTTAAAATATGAAAAGAAATCAAGTGATATAAGTTCGATAATACTAATAAAATAGAAAATACATGATTTCTTTCATCCAATGAAGGTTAAAAAAGTCAAATCTAAAAGTCATCCCACTTAAAAATATTCTGTGTTAAAAAAATAAAAATAAGAACAACAAATTAAGCAACAAGAAAGTTGGGCTATTTTAAGCTCTTAATTTCCATCTGGCAGAAGAGAGCCAGACCTACAAAGTTGTATTTCCCTGAGCAATTGCTCCGAGGTCCTGGGGCTCTGGGGTTAGCTAATGTCAGAGACACCATGATACATCTCCTGTCAGTTGGCTCCAGTTGGGATCCATCTTTTTTAAGTGCATGACATCTATGTAGAGAGTCATCAACTCCCTCTTTCATTAAAAAACAAAGTACCATGAACCCCTTATTTATAGTGCTGGTGTGAGATTTGTTTAAGCAGTTTTTTTTTTAACAAACTTCTAATTGGAATCCAAGGTCATATTCACAGAATTGATTAAAGACCAATCATTTCAACACAGCTATTTTTATAGATGTCCACTGTAATTTAATAAAAAAAATGTATGGCAAATATATATATGCATATATATAATAAACATACTATTTTAGCCATTTTCAAGTAGACAATTAAGTGACTTTAATCTATTCATCCAATTTGCAGCCATTACCACTGTCCTTTTCAAATGTTTCTTATCACTCTGGACAGGGAATCAGTACTCCTTCAGATGAGAGTCACCCATTTCCCCAAGAGCCTAGTAACCTCAAACAACTGTGCCCTCTCCGCTTTTGCCTTAGACTGCGTCAGTGTTTTCATATGAGGTATTACATTCACAGTGTCAAACGTCCAGAAGTTAAGAAGACTTTTCTTGAATCGTCTCCAATCCAGTTCCTGCCTACCTCTCTGCGTATCCCTCTGACTCCCCAAACCAGGCACGGCCATTCCTCACCCACTTTTTTAACTTGGTGTATGTTAGAGGGGTTTCCACGATGGTGGAGTAGAGAATGCTTCATGCCCTTTCCTACAGTTGTATGCAAACTACATACAGGCATATAGCAATATACAACTGTCTTAAAATTCAGATATAAATTCTCTATTGATGGGCATAGGCTCCTTCCATCTCATTGCCCCTTACTTCCCTGATAAAAAAGGAAGGAAGGAAGAAATGAAAAAAAAAATGAAAGCAAGAAAGAAAAGAGAGTGGCTTTGGACTTAAATTTTCCTTGATTGGTTCCTATGACTACTAGTATACCTGATCACTTGGGTTTAGTTTTTGAACCTCAAAATTAATACAAAATCTCAAAATCCATCACCTATCTCATGTAACCAGGGACCTTGATGACACTGTGAAGTAAGTATTGAACTACTAAATGCATCTTTAGTTCAACCCCACCAGCCACTGCATGGGGGAAGGATGAGACTGTTGGCACCTATTAAAATTTACAGGATCTTCAGCATCCTGTGATTCAGAATCAACTCAATGGCAGTAGGTAGGTCGTGTGACGCTACATCTTGTTTTAATGCTATATTATCCCATGTGTTTCCTGGGCATCTCTTGTGCCACACCTAGATCTTGATGCTTAGTAGGTGTCACATGGAAGGTGGAAGATGGAGGAAATTTCCCAAATTACTTGAGTGCCCTCCAGAGCTTTACACAGCCCGAGAAAGACGAGGCCTCCACATGGCTCAGGATGGTCTAGCGCAGTGCAGTGTGGGGCTGGTGTTAGAGTGAAGCTTGCAGGAATTTAGATGCTTCTAGGTAAGATGGTTAAAAAGAAAGAAAGAAAATGAAGGCGATTGAAAGAAAGAAGGAAAAGATGTTTTAGTTGCTTAAGATAGCAGATGTTTTAGTCAGCAATATTTGAGTTCAAACAGATTCAGTCACTATCTGTGTAATATAGGGTAAATTCTTTACAATCCCTAAATCTGTTTCCTCCTACATATATGAAAGATCTCTTTCCCATTTGACCGTATTGTTGAGAAGGGTGATGAGATAACAGGAGCATACTTCCCAAGATATAAGTGACCCTATCCCCACATCCCAAACACCCCAATGCAAGATATCCTCTTATATATCAGGAAAATGAAAGCTCTCCAGGCATGCATATTTTCCTGATTAAGTGAAGGAGGAGAAACTGTGATAAATAGGTAGGGCAGAGAAAGAAAGGGGAAGTTGTTAACCGATGTAAGCTTGCCAGTTCAAACCCACCAGCCTTTTTGTTGGTGAGAGATGGGGCAAACTACTTCTTTTCAGAGGATCATCATGAGGTCGAGACGTTTTCTGTGGTTCGCTTTTTCTGTGGAAGGGCTAAACAGTGCAACAGGTACTGGAGATGTGCACGGGCCACAGGCACCCGTCCGGTATCAGTTGGGGGTGTTTGAATTGCCCGAAGGAGAGGAGAAGCCAGATAAGTGAGGAACACAGAGGGGCACGTACATGAGGGTGGAACATGGCTTCTGGCTAAAGCCAAGCTCTAAGGAATGATACGCTTTTATTCTGTCTTGGAGCAGTGGAGCAGTGGTCAGGAATTCCTAGCTGAGAGGAAAGTTTCATTCTTGGGGGCATGTGGACTTGTTATGCCAAATTTCTGCTCCAACAGAAAACCGTATGACACAAAAACTCACAAACCAAACCTGTAGTCATTGATTGGATGCTGACCCACAGTCACTCTAGTCTAAAAGGCAGTGTTGAACTGCTTCCTAGGGTTCCTGAGGCTGCACATCGTTATGGGAGCAGCTGGCCTCAGCTCTCTCCCATAGAGCAGATGCTGGAGTCAAACTGCTGACTGGGCAGTTAGCTGTCCAACGCATCACCCCGGACATCATCTGGGCTCAAAACACGAGACAAAAAGTAACATGAAAAGAGGTCACCAGGAAGCTTCAACTGTTTGGGCATAATGGGTGACTCATAGGAAGGAGCCCTTCTCATAGATCCCATGCCTGTAGCATCTCAATAGGTCAGACTGAGCTCCATGTAACTGAGGTTCTCGGTTTTTAAAAAACATTTTATTGGGGGCTCATACATGGCTTTTCCCAACACATAAGCACCTATACTGTGCCAAGCACCTTCACATACCTGCTGCCGTCATCATTCTCCAACTATCCGCTTTTCCACCAGCGTCCTTGATATCAGCAACTCATTCCTTGCCCTCTGTCCCTGCTTCCCCCTCCCCCACCAACCCTCAATACTTTATAAATTATTATTGTTTTGTCATATCTTACAATGCCTGATGTCTCCCCTTGCCCTCTCCTCTGTTGTCTGCCCTCCATATGAGAAGCTATGTGTAGATCCTTGTAATTGGCTCGCTCTCTCTCTCTCTCTCTCTCTCTCTCTCCACATTCCTTCCACCACTCTCACCACTGGTCTTGAGGGGTTCTTTCTCTCCTGAGTTCCCTGTATTTTCAATTCTCATCTCTACCAGCATACCTCCTCCAGTCTGGCTGGATTTTTTTGGTGGGGAGGGAGGCATCATTGCCCTCTGGTGAGAGTGGGAGGCCCGGTCTTGCTCCTGCAGAGCTGCTGCTGGATTTGAACCGCCAAGCCCGTGGGCCACAGTCCCGCCCTCAACCACTACACCACTGAGGCTCAGCCCTCCTTGCTGGATTTTTAAGGTAGAGTCGGGGCTATGATAGTTGGAGGGAGCGGGGGGGACACTGAGGTTTGTGTTTTAAAGGTACTTCTTAAGTATAATTTTAAAAGATATCACTTCAGTAATATCTTCGTGGGTTTTTTTTAATTAAAAAAATTTTTTTGGCTGAGCCCCGGTGGCGTAGTGATTGTGCGCGGGACTGCGGCCCACTGGGATGGAGGTTCGATTCCAGCTCCACGGAGCAAAGGCTGGGCCTCCTACTCCCACCACCTGAGGACAGTGATGCCAAAAAAAAAAATTTTTTTTTAACGTGTTTTTTTTCTAACAAGAAGAGGGTATCAGTTCAATGTCTACATGAGTCATTAGGGTTTTTTTTTTTTTAACTTGCATTATTTTTTTTAACACAGTGTTTGGCATGCTCATGCCACCTCGAAGACAATGGTTTCAAGCTTCTTTGCCCCAAGTTTCTGTTGCTTCATTGAAGACAAATGCCTAAATCTCTGTTCAGCTTTTCATAGTACAGAACCTAGCAGAGGTCATGCTAAATGCTCACGGAACACTGAACACAATACCACTACGAGCTTATGAGCTGCTCGCTGTCCATCAGCCTGCCCTGAGAAGCGCATCTTGATCGTTTGTCAATTGTGGTTAGGGCAAGTACTCAGGCCCGGGTGGAGTTTCTGTGAAGCTGCTGAGTAAAGACAAGTTAGATTTCACAAAATACGCAAATCATTTGGAGGGTGTTTTTGTATTTTCAGATAAAACAGCAAAGTAGTTAAAGAAAGTGTGTGAAGTCTTTCAGTTTGTAGAAATGTCTTGATTATAGAGGGAAGGGAGACTGCATAAAAGTGAACGCTTGGAACACGGGGCTAGCTAATGTGTGCTTCTTCCCTGAAAGTGGAAGGTGTCTCCTTTTCCTCCTTAAACAAATCTGCCGGACTTCACTTGTAAACCTTTCCTTCTTTTGCAGTCAAGCTTGCATTCTGAACAAGAAGACACCTGAGTTGCATAAATCTCTATCATAAAGTTACATTTTCTGTGCAGAGTAAGAGCTGTCAGGAAAAAGGTAATGAAGAAGAATAGCTTAGACAGAGGGATTTAATGATATCCAGCTGCTACTCCATGGTACTTGCTGATAAGACTTTGTTTCAAGTTTACAATAGAGAGAGTTTGGGAAAAGGCTAAAAATTCATCTACAGGAAATGGAAGTCTTTATATTTCATTTGTTCAATTTCCGCTAACTCTTGCAATTATGTCCTTGCAAGGTTTAAATTTTCAGTATGCTCCAATGTGTCGTTGTAATTTTTAAAAAATAAAGTTTAAATTGCCCTCGAAAGTGTAGAAATATTGTGCCTTGGGGAAAAGGTATTTAATCCATTGGGGTTCCTCACAAGTTTGGATGCGGAAATACATCTGGGAAAGCTCAAGCTTCTTCAATGTTTACTAAGATTGCACATCATCATCATCGTGATCGGCATAGGCAGAAGGGTGGTGGGGCTGCTCTCTTCTGAAGACACAGTGATGTTTTAACATACACCAAGTTAGCAAAATATCAAATATTAAGCCCAGACAGCCACTGAAGAATGGGAAACTCTACAGAAATGGCATTTTACTCAGGATTCCAATTCCAAACCCTAGCCAGACTTGTCCACAAGGAATGCAGTGCGATTAACATTTCCCCCTTTGGTTAAGAAGTTACTAGAAAAGTCTCCATGGGAGAAAAGTCTACATCAGGACTCTTTTGCAGGAGAAAGAGAGGTCGTCTGCTCCTGTAAATATTTCCAGTCCGAGAAACCCTAATGAGGGGTGCTAAGGGTCAGAATTGACTCAATGGCAGTGTTTTATTTTATTTTAAAGAAAACTTTCATCTGTGAAATGCAAATACTTCACTCTTTGGGTTTCATGTTGTAGGAACCAAAGAGTTAAGATGAAGGTGAGATAGTCTTTCGGGCTAAGAAGCCTTCCTGTTAGAAGTTCCTCTCTAAGTGAGTATTAATAGCTGGGGCTCCGCTGGCCTTTCCCACAGGTCTGGACAGGATCCCCACCAGCCTCTGGGCTCTGAGAGGAAGAGCTGCCTGCAGCCCCCGGGGAGGAAGGGAAGCAGGCAGGGAGGTGGGGGTGGGGGCCAGAGACAGGCCCCACGCAGCTTCAGCTTGCTTGCAGAGACTGGGCAAGAACGGCATTGCTTTTCTGCTAAAGGGCAAAAGGCACGTGAAGGTCAGTGGCAGGTACCTGTCTGGAGGCATTTTATGCCCGGGGTACAAACCTCCCACAAGTTGAACTTAAAGGAATGTTCCATCATTGCAGGACTTCTCCAGACACAGGAAAAGCTAATAAAATTAAAAGGGAGGAGGCTTTTACTCTCTTTACCCAACTCAGCTCCTACAAAATCTCACATTACAAATTTGCAAACTAATTACTTAGAGCCAGACATATTAAAAAAATTCCCCTACAACCAAGTGAATACAGAGAGATTCAAAATAGGGAGCTTGGCTCCAGAGGTGGATAAGACTCTGAATTTAAAAGTCTAATTAAAGGGAATCATGTTTGCCATGTCGTTCTCTCAAACACTGGCATTATTGAAATTACTCCTAACGACTTAATTGATTTAACCAATACCTCAAGTAAAGATTATGCAGTAATTAGTTCAGCCTGCAGAAGCCCGGGGTATTAGTGATGACTGGGGTTTTCTATAATGGTTTTGGCTTTTTTTGTTTTTCCTGCACCCTTACAAAAAGTTATCTCTGTGAAGTTTTAAGCTAGACCATTGTCCTTTAAATAGACAGAACAATCGAAATCAAGTACCCAAACACGGGGCACCACTAATTCTCAAGGGGTGACTTCTTGATTAGCATGCAGTGCTGTCCAGAGAATGAGGGAGGAGAGACCAGTTCTCACTTCCCAGGCGACCTCTTGAAAGGAGAAGGGGAAACAGTATTCTGTGACTCATCCGTGGGAGCGGCAATCCAAGTGTGATTTACTTAATATAGCCCTATAAATCACCTAATGTAGAAATAATCTCAAGATCTGCATGTAAACATAGCTATTAAAATATTACAATTACTCTGTTTGCTTAGCGCTCACAAGGCCTATCTCCTCTTAAGGTAAACAGCTTTGCTTGAGGTGGGGCATGTCGAGTGGCGTCCAAATTACATATGCAGCGAAGAATGCTGAGCCTCAGTAGACTATTGTATCACCTGTATCACCGGGCTCCCCGAGGAAAGACACCATTAGACCTTCAGCAGATTCCCCCCCCCCCTGCCTTCAATTTGCTGTGCTGGTTTCGTAATCTAATGAATGCAATTTCAGAGTTGGTGATAACGCCGGCTGGTACTTACTAGTCACCAAGACAAGCCTCCACGCAGGAGCACGTCATTGACCACAACTGCTTTCCTGATCTGCTGGCCAACAGCCACGGGACAGTGCTCACCCCCGCCTCTGCCAGGGGACGCGATCACATACGCCTTTTGGTAACACTTAGTTCCTTGCTCACTTTTTTGGGAGCATGGTAATGTCTAAGTGTAAGCAATCATCCTCCCAATGGCGACCGGGTTAAAAAACTGTAAACCACCAACAATTACTAGCATGATCCCTAACCTCTGTAAGGTGGTAATCCAGTATTGGTTGTTAGCTGTCAAATTTATTTCCCTTTGGTGAAATATACCCTGGATTTAATTAGCAGTCATTCTTGATACTTTATGGAGCTGAGCCAATGTGCTGTGGCTTTGACATTTAACCCCTGACCCTTAAATATTTACCAGCTTTTAAACTGGTTGTGTACAATTATCCCTTCATGTATATTTCAGGCCCATCATCTGGGCCATTCTGGGCAATCCAGAGTCAGCCGTGTTACTCCCACTGAGGTTGCCACTTTCATCGGTGAACTGGAAATGAAGTCATGTGGTCCCCCAATGAGCTCTGTGAGGCCAACCTGAAAGCACTTGTTGCTAGAAGCTGCCTTTCCAAGGAGCAGGGTGGCCTCTTTACTCAGATGTCAGCTTGAGGAGTGGGGCCTATCAAAGGGTTCTGTGGGAGATCGATGGCTCTGTGGTCCTGGCAAGCATCTTTGTGCGGTGTTTTTGAACCGATTGAGTCATTAGCTTACAATCATGAAAGGAGTATTCTGAGAACTGTTTTTATTTGAAAACAGTTTTACTGAGGCCTGATTTGGGAAGCGCTTTTTTTTTTTTTTAACGAAGACTCCCCTCAGTTTCTCAGGAAGCAGATTCATAGGAAAGCCCTCTGAGGGCAGGGCTGCATTTTTCCCTAGTCTCTTTCAAAACTCCCAAGGCATCTCATACATCATATGCACATTTTAATGGACTGTGGTGGCTTGTGGGTTATTAGGCTGTTGTGAGCTATGCCAGCAATCTTTCAAATATCAGCAGCATCGAATGTCATGATGAAAACAGACTCAGAAGAAAGGCCTGGCGATCCACTTCTGAAAATCAAACATTGAAAAAGCCCTATTGTGCAAGACTTCAACTAACTGAATTTGGATGTGTCACCAGAAGGCACTGCTAGAAAAGGACATCGTGCTGAGTAAAAGGGAAGGCCACAGAAGGCAAAGGAAACCTTCCCTAGCCTACGACTGACACCATGGCTGCACAATGGGCTCAACCATACCAATGATTGTGAGGACCGCCTAGGACCGGGCAACATTTCCTTCTGTACACTTTAGCTCACCATGAGTCGGAGCCAAGACCACCGCAAATAACAACCCCCAAACACCATCTAATGCACAAAACAAATGCTCCCAAGCTCAGGAGGGAAGTATTTGTCGATGCTGATATTTTAGAAATATATGCCTTCACTAAGCAGTCATAACACCAAAAAGACAAAACCAATGCTGTTCTACTGAGATTCCGCAAGGCCTTTTGCCTACGGATGTGTCTCAGGTGGTCCTTTTATGAATGACCTTGCTGCCCATGGACTTTGGTTGACCCCAGGTCCCTTCAGAACGTCCTCCATACGCCTGACCTGTGGTAGACTCTCAGTAAAGACTTTCTGAGTGGCTGTGAAATAAGGATGGTAGTCATAACCACAGCGTTACCAAGGCAAAGAGGCCAACGGGAAATGTCAACTTGATAGGTGCAAGTAAAGAAGAATGTTACTGGTGGTGAAAGCGTCGGAGCCTGCGTGTGTTACCAGTACCTCCCTCCCCTCCCCTTCTCCATCAGAAGGGGAGAGGACAGAGCACAAGGGAAGCATTTGCTGCTGGTGGGGAGCCCATGAGGAGTCTAAATTAGGGCCAGATGCTAGATTTTGGCTACTTTAGGAAACCAAAGTCCGGGTTAGCTGTACTTCCAAGTAGATCATTGAGTGGGGCCCTCTGTGCTTTTATGTCCAGTTGATCCAGAAGCCTGTTTGCTGTGAGGAGGCCAAACCGGCATGTGAATCAGCTGGGCTTCCAGCCTCTGTAGAACGGTGGTGCTGGGTGGTCCCGAGTGTGACTCCACAAATGCCCTTCTGGATGCCTAAGTGCCACCCATTTGCTTTGCACAACTTGGAGGCAGACTGTTGATGCCCAGCACCAGTGAAAATAAAGAATGCAAACTAAACTTTATGAGTCACATTTCTTTCATGCTTCCCCAGGGTGGCTGCAACAGACAAACAATATGCAGAATTTAGGTAGCAGAGAATGAGCAGGCTATATACTCCAAATGTTCAAGAATTTCTTTAAGCTTTGCTAACTAATGTTTGAGCAGAATGCTGTAAAAAGATCTCAAGTAGTAAAAGAATAAGACCGATAAGTCATGGCCATTTATCTTTAAGGAGTGCTAAAGTGCTAGAAGTGCTAAAGATTAAATAGACACCCTCTTACAAAACCCAGGCACTTGAACATCCCGAAACATTTCAAGGCACTGCTTGTTTTAAACCTGGTCTTAGTTCAAAGGTGAACTTCATGCAAAGAAGAGAGTGGTTAAGCATCTTTCAGTCATTTGTAAGAAACGTGATACCAGTTCACAAGAGACCCAAATGCTGAGGTTTTGAAATGACTGACTTTTATTAAAGATTAGATAGCATCATTCTAGAGAAAGAAAGAATGAAAGAGCCTTGTATTTGCTGTCTCAGAAGCCCTGGTGCTGTAGTGGTTACATGTTGGCCTGTTAATTGCAAGGTCTGCAGTTTGAAACCACCAGTCACTCCCTGGGAAAAAGGTGAGGCTTTCTATTCCTGTAAAGAGTTACAGTCTCAGACACCCATGGGGCAGTCCTACTGTACCCTGTAGGGTCATTGCGAATCAGAATTGATGCAATAGTAGTGAGCTATTTATATCCTAAACCATTTTCATTAATTTTTACAGTTTTTTTTCCTCAAAAAGTGGGAGAGGTGAGGCTAGTAATCTGAGGCTAGAGAAGAGGCTAAATTAACAATAAGCATTTTGTTTATAATGTCCTATTTTTGGTTGCAATTTCCCTGTCAAAGAAATTGTCTCTTGCAGATCCAGGCATATGTAGTCTCCATGTAAGCAAGAGAGAAGGACCCGTCCGCAGAGACACACGTGTAAAGGGAAAAGGGCATACCAGGAGGTTTTACCAGAGAACTTCAAAGAGTTTGTGGCAGAAGGAAATCAAAAGAAAATGGCATTTTCTCATGAACTTTCTGACGTCCCATCAAATAGGTTGGGCTCTTATCCGTCCACCCCTGGAGGTTTTCTATCTCCTTCTCCCCCGTATATCCCACAGGTTAGGAAGCCCTGGCACCCTCGCTGGAAATGTTTGTCTCCATCCCGCTCTCTGTCCATTTTCCTTCTGTCATCCTTTTTTTTTTGGGGGGGGGAGGGCGCAATCACTGCCCTCTGATGGGAGTAGGAGGCCCAGCCTTGCTCCTGGAGAGCTGCTGCTGGATTTGAACCACCTTCTGTCATCTTAATGCAGACAGTCTCCACACCTGAGCTAGATAATCCTGCATTTGGAGATGGTCTTCAAGATCAGGCAGCATGGCCCCTGGGTAGGATTCTTCTGCAGGTTCAGGGCATGTGATTTCCAATCTCTAGGGTCACTTTCTGAAGCTTCTCCCAAAGCTCATGGTGCTTCACATGGAGAACTCTTATAGCGGCTGCCCCATCTACTTACCACCTTTTCCTTATCCTCTTTTCCTGACTCAACACATCCTCCACAACTCCGCGCAGACAAGCCCTCCACCAGAAGCCTTCGATGGCAGGCTGAAGGGCCAGGCTGCATGTGCACACTTTCCTTCCTTTTGGTGCTGCATGTGCACTCCTTCCTTCTTTTGGTCTGGGTGTTCGTTCTTCCCCTTTGTACCTTGTGGGAGGCAGACCACAGCCCTAGTTTAGGACCGTTTGAGCAATTGCACCTTCGAGCAAATGGCTCCTAAAGGAGTAGAAGATCCAACTCTAGCCAATCAGGCGTGAGGAAACGTGTGCTGGGAACACTGGCAAAGCCAAGGAAAGTCATTTGCTTCTGCAGATGAAGGCGAATATGTCCCAGTTGCTACTGGCAGCTGGCCTTTAGACATGATGGGGACCAGGGTCTGGGGAGCAGAGAGTGGAGATGGCTGCAGTAAAACACAGCCTACCTCTGGACTGAAGGTCATGTGAGTCTGTAGGTCTCATTACAGCAAAGACAAATTTGGTTCACATTTTCTGTTACTTGAAGCTAAAAATATCTTTTTTTTTTTCAGAGGCAAATATCCCTTGCCTTAAAAGGTTGCAATAAGATACAGAAGCTTGAAGTGTATGTTTTTAATAAGAAAATACCAAGTCTGGCTATGAGGTTGAGGGGCACTGGACAATCAGTGGGACAATTCGTGCCTTTCATGCAGGAGACCTGGGGCGGGTCACTCCTGGCCAATGGATGTCATACATAGAGACACCACCCATTTGTCACTGGAGGCATGTGTCTTGTTATGATGCGACTGTAGCACAGCTCACACAAATGAGGGAGAACAGCCTGGAGAGCTGTGTTAGTCCAGGTAGACTAGAGAAACAAATTCATAGACATGCATATGGATATAAGGGAAAGGTTTATATACAAGAGGAATGGAACATTGAGAAAGCATCCCAACCCAGTCCAATCCAAGGTAACAAGTCTGATAATAGCCCATATGTACAATACCAATCTCTAAAGTCTCTTCCTGACACCAGGACAATCACAGGCAAGTAGGCGTAGAGTCTTGTGTGTCTGGTGGCAGTAGAAGCATCTCAGCACTGGCAGGAGTCTCCACGTGGCTTCTCTGGCCCCAGAGGTTTGGATCCATCAGGGCAAGCCCATGTGGTCTCTCCTCTGGCTCCTCCATTTTCCAGGAATCAGGATTAATCAGCATGCTGTCATCTCATCTTGTCAGTAATTTTGTCTCTCAGGGAAGTGAATCAAGTCCCTCTTTGCCAACTGGGTAATACCGTGAGAATTCCCAGAATTCTCAGCAGAAAGCTATGCCCACATAGAGGCCTCATTGGCTATCCAGATTGACAGGCTAGACTCCACCCCTACACCTTCAATCATGAAACTGACATCAAGTATGTGATCACCACAAGAGAGAATTCTGAAGGCGGCCACTGAAAACCCTCGGACGCATCACAGTCTGATCACAAACTGATTGGGAGGGTGGTGCCGTGAGTTGGGGTCAACTTGAGTGCAGTTGACAGGAACACCTCTGTGGAGGCATTCTGATTGGTGGTAGGTATTGGAGGACACAGATTCTGAGCCATCCCCCACGGTCTCCGGCTGCTGCCCAGGAGGACCAAGGGGCAGTATTCAGAGGGGTGGGAAGTAATGGCCAAGAGCAAGCAGGCCCACTCACAACCAAGCCACAGGGGAGATGCCAGGGGCTTCCGAAAAGTTGTGGGAAAACGGAATGAAAAGATAATGAAATCTTTCCACTCCTTTTTGGAAGCCTCTGAAGTATCTGTCAACACTTCAAGTCTCTGAACGCCTATGTTACAAGAGAACCGAGATCGAGGTATGGTTCTGATGTGAAGGCAAGAAAACAACAGGGTCGGGCCATATAGGAGTCGTAGTCAAAAGAAAAATAGGGCACTGAATCAAAGCCATCACCCCATTCCACCCTATTGGACAAACAGGTGAGGTGCGATAGCTGGCCTTCTACCTGCTTTTACACACCATCTGCCCCTGCCCCTCGGCTGGGTTAGTCCAAGTATACTTTTGATATCATGCTCACTCCCCGCCATCAGGTTGAGTCTGAGTCATACAGACCTTACTGGAGAGAGCAGAACAGCCCCTGTGGGTTTCTGCGGCTCTAAACCTTTATGGGAGCAGAAAGCCTCCTCTTTCTCCGGTGGGAGTTCAAGTGATGATATCAGCAACACTTACGATATTGACTACTATATGCTGGGTCCATATCCCAGGAGCTGTATGGACACTGTCAGGCTTAATTCTCACAACAATCCATTGAGTTAAAAAACAACAAAGAATCCAATGAGTTTTTATTCTCTAAGTCCACAGGTTGCAAGCGGCAGGGCTGGGGTGTGAATGCAAGGGAGTGTACATCTTATATTTTTCCTAGATTGATATATTCACCTCAATAAAAGGTAAATCACCACCACCAAGTAGATGAGTTTGTTCTCAGCTCTGTCTTCGTCTTCGTGGCTGCAGAGTCACATTTTAGTTGTAGTCATGCTGGTCCTTGTCTAGACCCAGAATCTGTACACCTTCAAAGTGACCCACTGTGAGACAGTCGCCTAGATCAAGCAACATAGAGCATCACTGGAAGACATCGTCCTAGAAGATCAGATTGTGCTCCTGAAGGAGGCCGTGCTGGGCCAGTGTGGGGTGGAGGCCTCGACCACTCTGGAGTAGTTGGCCATGTGTTTGGAGGCAAAGTCTTGGGTTCTGCTGAGCATGTGGGAGCTCAGGGTCCAAGGAAGCTAAACAGGGATAGATGGCTGGCTGGAACAAATGGTGGGTGTATTACAACCAGCGTTTTGTCAACATTGTGCCTTCTTTGGGCAAGAAGAAAGGGGCCAAGGGTCAAGGCTGAAGTCTTCTGTCACTTTGGCTTACTCAAATAAAGACACCTTCCCCAGCAAAATAGAATGAAATGGAAGAACGCCATCAAGTAGGTTTTCCCAAATAATAAAACGGAACAATGTCCTTTGCCGTGCCACTAGAAGAACTCAATGGCGTCAGGCAGCCATTAGTGATTAAACTGAAGGGTTTAATGAAAGATTCTATAGAAGGATACTGATCATAGTGGGAAAATTCAAAAGAGAAGAATTTTGAATGCTAATAGTTTCTAGATTTTTGGAGAAAGGGAGGCAGTGTGAGCCCCTAAAACTAATGTTCTGAAGCTTTAAATCTTAATAAGAAAATCCCCCCTAGATCATTTTAGGTGCTTTGATGGAGCAAAGGCTTAGGTGATGGGCTGCTGACCATAAAGTCAAAGTAAAACCCAGCAATCCATCTAGGGCAGAAAGACGAGGCTACCGGCACTTACAGTGATCATAGTCTCAGAAACCCTGTGGACAGGGTGCTTTCAGTTGAAATCTAGTCACTTTGGTTTTAAGTCTACTGACCTTGAAGTCAACAGCTCAACCATAAGCCCTTTGCCACCAGGGCTCCTTGAACGACAGTGTGGCTTAACTCCAAAAGGGCTGCCTAGAGCATGTAGCTCTTTTAAGTATCAAATGGAAAAGAGCAGCTCGAAAGATGAAACAGGGGAGCTGAGCCGCGGTGGCGTAGTGGTTGTGTGTGGGACTGCAGCCCACAGGCTTGGCAGTTCAAATCTAGCAGCAGCTCTCCAGGAGCAAGGCAGGGCCTCCCACTCCCACCAGAGGGCAGTGATGGACACCCCCCCCCCGGCAAAAAAAAAAGATGAAACAGGGATCTTGGGAGGAGTGTATGTTAATGAGAGAAGAAGAACTCACAAGAGATGGGTGAGAAAGGTTACATGATTTGAATTGTCCATGTAGGAACCATTGTCAAAGATGAAAGTACAGGTTGTGTCTATTATCTCTATAGAGACACTCTTAGTGACATTCATGCAAGAAAATACATTTCAAAATAACCCTGGGCCTGGATCTAAGCACTTACTTTTAATAACTTAGTTTTTCTCACAGATAAGCTTTTTAAAAACAAATGTGAGGGTAATAGTTATGAATGTGAATAAGTAATGATTATAATAATTAATAAATGATGATTAAATGGTACACTTCTAAAGAAATGGAAATATGAAAAATGACAACAAATAATTAAAGAAAAAAGAAATGGAAATTTGGCCTCAGAAGAAAGCTTTAGTTTGACTGGACCACTAAGTAAGTTTTGTTAAACTTGCATGCCTTTAAATAATATAGTCTTAGTACTTTCCTCATTTATCCTGAATAAGAAATGGGACTCTGGTTATAGGTGAAAAGTAAAAACATGTGAAATAGTGGCAAAAAACCTAATAACTGCATTCCCATCATGCAGCATTTTGCATCCAAGATTAAGATAATTTGTCACTGTCATCATCTGACTCTCTAATGATTTCTATGTTGTACATTAAAAGTAAAACAAGTGAATTACATCAGGCTGAGTTAATGGCAGACAGAATATAGGTTTCATATGCATAGTCTATTATCCCATACTCAAGATTGCATGTATGCTTTTAGAGGAAGAAAATGTTATCTAGATGATCTTTGCAATGTTTACCAGTGATGAAAAATAGCTATTCATACACACACGACAAACATATTCACACAGAAAAGCATAGCTCTCAGAGAAAATGCAGATGGATGATTATTGTAGAATAACACATGGGTCACTCATCTGTTTACTGTCCAGCCATTTCATTGTTTATAAATATTAAAGAGGCGTCTAACATAACTGAGAACTGATAATGTGACTCTAAAGTCAATCGATTCACAGGGCACCTTTCTTCTGAACATCATGATCCTCATGGCTATATTCATGAAGATAACATGATGGAGTAGCTTTTAAACACAGACTTGCAATGTGTGAGAACAAAGGAAGTCACCTATCCATGGTCCCCTTGACAATATGAGGAGAGAGTCAGGGTAGGGGACTAATACTGTGCTATGCACAACTCCCCTCATTTCTAAAGTTTTCAACTCAAAACTCAAATTCAATGCCATTGAGTCTACTCCAACCCCTACTTACCTATAGGACAGGGTATAAGTGACAATGGGGCTTTCTGAGACTGTAACTCTTTGTAGGAATAGAAAGCCTTGTCTTTCTTCTTCAGAGAGGCTGGAAATTTCAAACTTCTGACCCTGTGATTGTGGGTCAACCCAGCACCACTATGTCACCAGAACCATGGCAATGATGGGGGACAATGAGTCATAACATATGAACATATGTTTTCATATGTTTATAAAAACAGAACAAATAGACTCCTGTCCATATGAAATGGAAAAAGTAGAATAATTCATTCTGGAAGTGATAGGGAAACAGTTTGGGGGGCATGGGAACCCAAGAGAGAATATAGCATCTATGTTTTTTGAAATCCTAGCTTGCAAACCTCTCCCTTTATCTCACAGAGACAGAGGAAGAAGCAATGTCCATTTGCTTCAAAGCCACAGCACAGCATCTGAACTAACACCATGATTTTTAGAACAACTATCATCTATCTTTTCTAGGATGTGGAAAATGTATTCGTTTGCTTTCTACTCATCTTAGAGGGCAGAATCTTTAGCAGAATACATAAAAACACATGTTAAAGTGGAGTAGACTCTTGTTAATAGTTAAAGGTCAGAAATAAACAAAAGCCCAGTTGCCGGAGAGTTGGTTCTAACTTAGGTGATCAGATTTCAACATTGGTAAAGTGGGGTACCATTGATGGGGGAGGAGAGGGAGTATATTCCCTTCCCGTTCTCCCTGCATTCCCTATCTTAGCATGCATTCTTTCCAGAAATCGCAACTTTTAAAAAATGCCACGCGAAAATTTGTTGAAAATCAGGACTGTCCTACCAAAAGCAGGACATCTGATCACTCAGTGAGTGTACCCAAGAGGAAAGGAGGATTGAGCCCTCTCTGTTCCACTTAGCAGCCAGGGGCATCAACTGTTCACGTCACCCAAGGACTCCTGCTCATGGCTAAGCTATAGGGACAAAAACCAGGTGAAATGTCCTGAATGCCCAGCCCAATTTAATAAGCATGCTTGTATAGGTTTCATTGGAGAAATGGTCCATTTTGAGATCCGGATGTTGGTGAAAAAGCTGGAATTTCCATTCTTGGAAATTCTTACCCCTAAATCAAAAATGAGCAGATTCCACGTCAGTCTATCTTGTTGTGGTCTTGGCTTTCAAATCTAAGTCTGCACCCCTAACTTCTCGTCCAAGTTTCCCATATCTGTTCAATCTTTCCACCTGGATGTCAACCAGAAGACGTCCATGTTGATGTCGTTAATGTGTGCTTGGTTATTTATTTATATTTTTTGCAGGACGTGTCTGAACTTATTTGTTTCTCCTTCAATGTCTGCAGTACATGTCCCCTGTTCAGCTTAGAACTTACGGTCAGCTTGACCCCCAGGGTTAATCGGTTGATGAATTCTATACTTTCTATCTAGGAAACCTCACTGTGAATCAGGGTTGAACTCTCATCTGTACTGACCAGGCGCCTGGTGGACCAAGATGGCCTCGGACCTGAGCAGGAGAGTGTGCAGTCTCTGGGAAACACTGCACTTTCTGACAGGAGAGTGAACAACAAGCATGGTGGCTGACCCTTGTGAGCTACTGAGAGAGGTACCAAGAGAGGGCAAGAAGCCCAGCTGGGTGCCGCGGTGTGCACAGGTCTCTTTGACTAGAATAGTGTTTGGCAGCAGTGGTATTATTGGCCTTTGGGGCTGGAGCACTGTTGGTCATTGGGGCCTGCCCCTGCATTGCAGGAGCAGATTTTCCAGCCTTGAGTCCTCCCCAACCATTTAACAATCGACAGTATGTCCAAACATATATTTCCAAAAGCCTCCTATGGGGCAAATCGCCCCTGGTTGAAAATCCCTGGTCTGGACCGTTAGGCTTAACTCTTAAAGTGCGCCTCTTTCTTCTGTGCTTTCTCCATTTATACATTAAGTTGTTAAACAAAGATAGAGTAAGCAGCCCTGGTAACATACCTTCCTTTAGGTGGCCCTTTGCTTCAGATCTTTGCAAAAACAGCCCGAGAGATTTTTTTTTTCTTCCCCATATGTCCTGAGGAGTTACCTTTGGCCTGGTTTTCTACCTCAGAAGGTTTGTTACCTTTGTTCAGGTTGATCGACAATTCCTGGGTATGTTACATACAATGTCTGGAGAAGTTTGTCGCCTGGTATGCTGCAGCCTGCCTCATGCCTGGTCTATTTTACACATCTTGTTGGGATGGGTCAATATGTTCATGCAAATGCAGGGACCACAGTCTAAAATAAAGTGATTCAGACCTACCTAGAGGATATTGGTCAGTTTGTGGCCCTGGTGGGTGAGCCATACCTTGAAACTGGCCAGAAATGTGCTGACATAGGCAGCCAGGCCCACGGGAGTTTGCAGATATAAGAATATGAAGAGAGAAATGTGAAAGGAACAAAGACAGGGGTCAAGAATCTAGAAGTCGAGAGAGAAGAAACCTCCTAAAACAGTTGTCACATTGAAGACAGGAAAGAAGACTTTTCATTGTAAAAACAATCCAGCAAAACTCTACATTATTTTTGCTGTATCTTTTTCCTGAATTAGATTTTCCTAAGTCTTTATTATAATCTCTTCCCTCTAAAAAGACCACAGTATACGATTTACTCCCTTATGTCCTAAGAACCATCAGCTCAAACGGAAGCCCTCTGCCACGTTATCTGGTAATATTATGGTACAGTTTCTCATTCTCTCTTTTTCTTTCTAACAAAGAAAGTTTCAAAACCCTTTTTGGGTGGCTAGAATTGCTCAGGAGATGTGGTGTTCTCTGCAAATTGTGAAGCTTAGCTTTCACACTATGAAAGTTGGACCTCCAAGAGCTTTCATACTCGCAGACTCTCGCTCTCTGTATCATTTGTTTCTAGGTAGTGTAGCAGATCCTTATATGTTCTAGTCAGAGACACCCTATTTCTCCTGGTGCATTTTCTTTATAATGATTCTCCTCAGAAGTACCCAAGCATGCTTCCAGAAATTTCTTCAAGTGAAGGGCAACCTGGGCAGCAAAGAGTTGGCCATATTTCTGACTCATTTCTTCCTGTGCCACACTGCTGTCCCGTGGAAGTCTGTATGTGCCCAGACTGTGGGCTGAGCTGTGCACTTTGGGGTGTCAGCTTCAGTTCCTCTTGTGCACTTTCTGCTCATTAGAAATTCATTACAGTGGACAGAGGTGTCAAAATACAGGTTGCAGCAAGCCTCTCCTGTGTGCAGACAATAAATTTTTTATCTTGGCCTCCAGATAACACTTTTATCTTCGTCAGTTTTCAATTAATTTACAATGCGGACTTGTTTTTTGGAGCTGGAAGTGGGCCAGGCCCCCAGTGTATTTGATGAGACTTACAATAACCCCACATGCACCTGTTAATTTTGCCTCTGGGTAAACAGTTGAAAACTCCTCAGCTATTTCCTCAAATTGGGTGGAAACAAAGAAACATGAGATTAAAAAAAATGTCTAGATTAGGGAATTGGAGATGCATTAATTTAAAAAAGGGAACAGGGTCAAACCAGGGGCTAGGAGGCTAATAAGCACAGAGCACACAGCAAAAAAGCTCGCAGCGGGGTAAGAGTTCACTTAATTCCGCCCAGCGATCTATTCCAGACGTGGTAAATGATACATTATTGGATCCAGACCTGCAACTGCTCACCAAGACCAACCTCACTTAAGTGTCATTACCCTCCCTGTTAGAAACACCGCTATTACCAACCTGTTCGCAGGGAGCCTGTGCTCAGCTGGCAGCCGCTAACTTTTGTTCTTTATGATGCTCCTTTAATTCCTGCTCTGCTGTGGGAATTAGGCAGAACCACCACCATGCAAACCGCAGAACACCCAAGTTGATCCGATGCGAGGAGATCTTTAGTGCTTTATGACACAGCCCACCAATCCCAAGGATAGCAGACTATAAACAAAAGCCAAGGCTGCACTGCGCAGGCTGCTCAAGGTTAAGGACTCCTAGAGATTTACTGGAGAGGTCGTGCAAGGGGATGTTCCATCAATCACATGCTCCTACTTACAAATTAGATACATTTAGAGAAAGAAGGATGAAACATAAGGCAGCCTGGGTTAGAGAGTTAGAAAACGTGTGCTTCTTCCAAACAATGGAAGGGAACAGCCAATTCATACACTGCAGTCAGGGCGCCTTCTCTCTCCTTCCCCTTTTTATGAATGGGGAGAGCTGTACCTGTCAGACTGAGGAGATATATATTTTATTGCAACAGGAAATATGTTCGGGGTGTTTGTGGATGTCATTGAAACATTTAACCCGATTTGGCTTTAGCCGTAACTGAGAGGGTCCACAATAATAAAGTGCTCATCTGAAAGGGGTGCCCTGGAAATAAACGACTTTATTAAATTTAGAACCTTTGAGGCAAGAATTCCCTTCTTGTCTGTGTCGCGTTCAGGTTGTCTGACGAGCATGTTATGCAGCAGAGAGCCCCTCGGATGGAAAGATGCGGGCACTTTAATAAGGGGAATGTGCTTGGGATGCAGGCTCGCCAAAGGAGGGACTGGGAAAGGTTGCATCGGTAAGCCTTGGGCTGCAAACCCCAGTAGTACCACAGAAGACAGGACTGGTGAGGTGCTCCCCTGGAGATTAACCAGCGATAACCCCAAGGAGTCGAGCTCACCTCTGACACACGCTTGGGTCACCACAAGTCCGAGCTAATCCAAGAGCAATCGTGAGTTTCTTTTGGTGTTTAAGAAGGAAGTAATTATCGATCCTATAGTGAGAAGGAACTTTCCCTGACCCCATTCCTTTCTCCTAAACACTGTATTTTTCAAAGTGGTCATTAAAAAAAAAGAAAAAAAGAGTTGAAACTGGGAGCCACCCACAGAACATTAAGTGCCTCTCAAGGTAGTCAGCTGGCTCCCGGCAGCCTCCTCTGCTTTTACGTTATAACAAGCCACTTCTATTTCAAACCAGAGAAACGCAACAGGCTGCTTGAAAGACAGGCTGGGAAACATGTACATTCGTGTTCAAGCATGACCGGTGCCATTTCTGAGTCAAACCACACCTGGGCTCCTGCCGTCCACACCGAGGAGGCGGAGGGTGTGAGCTGCACGGAGAGGGCCAGCAGCATGGACTACAGGCTTGTAGATGGGCCGGAGAATCTGCTCTGCCCTTCCAGAGAGTGCTCTTAGATGAACACCCCCCTCCCCACTGCAGTGCACAGTGTCACAGGCCATGTGGAGTCAGTGGTGTATGGAAGTCACTGTGGATGACAACACACTTCTCACTTCTACCCAAACCACAGACCCAGACACCAGCAAAGATGTGTTTTGAGTGAAAGGGCAAGCTGGATGCAGACATATACTAGGCATGACAAGAATTTGAAGTTTAAATAATAATTTCATTTTCCTAGTGCTTCCTTTGGGTCAAACTCTGTCAAGTAAAATTTTCATAACAAAACAAGGCTATCACTTAGTGCCTAAGCTCATAATTAAAAGTCAAGATATATACAGAGAGACTTCATTACCCTCTCTGTTGTAGACACCCTGCCCTACACCCTGTGTCCCAGAGAAAAAGTGTTTAAAGAGACAGTCTGGTACTTCTTCTGTTTTGCATCAGCGCTTTCCTTTGTTAAAAAGACGGGTCCTCAGGGCTCTTGCTTTGGTAATTTATGATTTTATTTTACTGTCTCGGTTTGCTTCTCCTTTGTTGGGGTTCTTTCTACCTCTGAGATTACTGGAGGGATGGAAGATAGTAGACCTCATTCCTGAAGTGTGTCCTAACTTATAGAATGTTCTTATTTCTACGCTTCCTGGGAAGAAAAGGGGACATGGAGTGAGGTTCTCTAGGGAAATACATTCAGTTCCATTTCGTTCCTTTTCACCAGATGCATACGCAATCTTCTTGAAAGCATTCAAAGAAGGCAGTATTTCCCGCACGGAAAACAAAGTGGTATCTGTTTTTCTTTCTAAAACATTATATCAATATTACATAAGTGTATGTGCACGTGGGGACCCATCATCTTGGAAAGTGGAGAGAAGGGGAAGAATATCAATCTTTCTGTATGTACTATGTTTGGAACTATAAAGTCACTCCCTTCAAGTCGATGCTAACTTATATTGACCCTGCTGGGCAGAGCAGACCTAGACTTTGTTATAGGAGCAGGGAGCCTTCAATGTCCACACAGAGGAGCTGTTGGGTTTGAGCGGCTAGCCTTGGGGTGGTGAAGGTGATGCTTAACCCACAGCACCACCAGGGTCCCATGTTTGGGGCCACAGAGTCTAACAAAATCTTCTAATGTTCAAGTGTATTACTTTCTAGTGTAGTGATTGGTTCACAACAGAGAGTACCAAGAATCGGGCAATCATTTTATCATTCTAGACTCGGGTCAGATGGTCTGGAAGGGCAGACAAAAGCCATCGTTATCAGTTTAATTGACTCATACATGGTAAAGCCTACCAATTCAAAGTGACTTCAGTCTACTTATTCATTTGAGAAACTCCCTGGAGTTGAATGCATGAGTCATGCACAAAAGGTGTACTTTGTATGTTCAAGCATTTCCCTCTCTCTGATATCATTGCCCCTTTGCCTCCCCTCAGCACTCTGCAGAGACACACAATGCTGCCCCTGTTCTCGGAGCGTGGACATGGGCAACAGTGGGGTCATAAAATGATGCCCTCTGAGGCAGGGCAGGTAAGGTGGTGTCCACCATAAAAATGCCTTTCCAACAAGTGTACAAATGGGCTTCACACAGTGGGTGGGATGAATGGATTGTGACAGGAGTTGTATGAAGCCTGCACAAATATGTAATGGTGACATAAAGTATGTATGCATATATTGTGATCAGAGCTGTATGAGCCCCCAGTAAAATGATTTCAAAAAAGAAATTGAAAAATAAAAGCCTGGGCTGAGCCCCGGTGGCGTAGTGGTTGTGCGCGGGACTGCGGCCCACTGGGACGGAGGTTCAATTCCAGCAGTGGGGATGGGCCTCCTACTCCCACCACCGGAGAGCAGTGATGCCAAAAAAAAAAAAAAAAGAAAAAGAAAAAGAAAAAGAAAAGCCTTTTCAAGGATTAATATTTCAGTAAAAACTCTAGTCAAGTCAAACTTGGTCCTCTCGTTCTGTAAAAGAATTTCCTTCTGCCAAACTGAAAAGTGTACATCTTTTAAGATTCCCATTTCTACTGTATGCCACTTTTCCATATTCAGAAGATGGGTGTGGGTGTCTCTGTGTGTAGATGGGGCTCACTGGTGCTGAGGCGGGCTGTTGTGGCATTTCTGGATTGATACTGAAAGTCAGATCATCACATTTTCAAGCTAGGAATGGAGACTTAAAGAACTTAGGTTGCTGTTGCTTTGGTACATCCAAACCAAATCACAAGCCATGCCACACTGTGTCAACCCAACTCATTGCTCCAGCATCATTTCCCAGTCATAGCAACCTGATAGGACTATGACAGAACTATGCTAAGAACTAATACTTCTTTCTTTGTGTGCTTGGGAGAGGAAGAGGAGATGTTTTAGGGCCAAAACATGTGGCTGTCTGCAAATGATACAAGTGCCTACGCTACAGTTGACACTCATTTGGCATTTAAAAACCTTCAGTCATTGTGTTTATTTATGAGAAATACACTGTTAAGTCCCGTATTTTATCTATCAATTAGTCCATTAGTAAGTCAGTCAATCAAACTCCCGGCCGGGAGCCAGTACTCTTTGTTCCTTGACTGTCTCTATGGGAAGGTGCAGAGGGAGCTCAGCCCAAATAAGCCCAGAGGAAATCCCCATGTCCACTTTCAGCCATTAGCTTCAGCGTCATCTCCACTTGCCTTCCATTTGCTTAACACATCAATCACATCAATCAAGGAACACAATTTGGTGACTCAAATTTCAACTCCCTTTCTTCCTTCTTTATAACATTCACAGGGCAGGGAAGGGCTAATGAGGAACACAAGAGAAGGATGGTGCAGGAGGGTGGGCACAGATTCAGCACCCAGCACTTCACAGCACAGAGGCTGCGCCAGAGCCCCCTTCCACTCCCCCCCCCCACTTCACTTGTCTTGAAAGAGCCTACATCCTCCACTCCCCAGAGTGACAGTAAGCAGAGAGACAGTGGTGCAGCAAAGGAGGGCGACTGTGGGAGGAAGGAGACGTGCAGGGCAATCTGTTCATTAAAATATGCAACCAGCGGAGAAGTGGGTGAAGGGTGACATCGGATGGTGTAAGATATGACAAAATAATTTATAAATTATCAAGTGTTTGTGGGAGAGGGGGGGAAGGAGGGTAACAATGAGGAGTGGATACCAGGGGCTCAAGCAGAAAGCAAGTGTTTTGAGAACAATGAAGGAAACAAATGTACAAAAGTGCTTGACACAATGGATGCCTGTGTGGATTGTGATAAGGCTGAACAAGCCCCCAATAAAATGATTAAATAATAAATGAACAGGAATGTTTCATTTGGTGTTAAAGCTTTTTTTTTGTTTTTTTTTTTTACAATGATGTCTCATACAATATTGGTGACTGACTAATTTCAATCAGCATGATGTGCTTCTGGTCTTTCTAATGACCTTTTGTTTTCTTCATGGTGGCACTTACATAATCTGGTGTCAAGGGGTGAAGGGGTGAAATCTAGCTTGTCAATCAGGTCACAGCTTGATGACCTCATTTGGAGGCTCCACAGAGATAAATAGCTCCTTGGAGGCCAGACAGAGACTCTCTGCTTTGTCTTCCTATTGACAAGACACATGGAGCTAAGCCGGAGTCCTGGAGCTGGAGGAACCATGTGGAGAACCTGCCAGTGTTGAGACGCTTGCACTGCCACTGGATCCACAAGACTTTTGACCCACTGGCCTATGATCTTCCTGCATTTGATGTTGTTACATGTTTTGCCTGAGTTTGCAGAGGAATTTATAGACTGGTAACAGACATCGGTTAATATCGAACTTATGGACTTGATCTGGATTAGGCTTGGCTGTTTTTTCAATATATAATTGCTCTTTTATATGAAACTCTTTGCTACACACAAACAACTATGTAACCAGATCAAAAAATAAAATGTTATTGTGGCGAACCAAAAATGTCTGGTGCCCATGGACTGACCTGCAGATTGGTAGGGATATTATATTTGGGGGTGGGTGGTGGGTGGGTACTCATAAATCTACCCTTCCTGAGATAAAAATATTTCAAAATGAAATTCACTTTATCTGTCCACCACTTCCTGGATATGGTATCTTTTTTCCTTGCCCTCCTTCTCTCCCTCCCCCTGCACCTAACTTTTCCTTTCCTTCCAGACATCTGAAAGCACCCCCCCCCCCACAGCCCTGAACACACTAGAGTGTCAATTAAAACTCATAGCAGATGTAGATCTGAGTCCTTAGGATGGCTCAGGGTGAACCTGTTTGCCCAACTTGTGCTTTAGTAGTCTACTAAACTCATTTAGACTCATTTAGACTACTAAACTTTAGTAGTCTACAGTTAACTCATTTTATGACGGGGATGCCCCAGCCTGGTGTAAGACAGGTGATCCTGGCAGGCTGCCTGGAATTGGACAGCTGTGGCCTATTTGGATAAATGGCAACATAAGACGTCCTCTTATTTCAACCCGGGTTAGCCCCACCCGCTGAGAATTTGTCTCCCCCCCCCCCGCCCCCAGATACACTGCATCACAATCCAGTTTTACAAGAGCCCCACACCATTGAATGAAAACGAAGCCATCCAAAGCCCCGTTTTAAAGTGTCTACCCATGCAGGGGCTCAACCCACGTATTACTGCTAGCCCAACTGCTAGCTTAGAAGGATTCAACTTCTAAGAATTCCTGATTAGGTTGGGTATATGTCCTGCTTTAGCTTTAATCATTCACACTTCCCAGCACACAGAGATAGAAGCGGGCAGACCTTATGTTTAACCTGGAAGTTAAACTGAAACCAAGCGCATTGCCATTGAGCAGAACCTATATCCTAGCAGCCCTGTAGGGTGGGAACTGCCCCCACAGAGTTCCCAAGGCCATACAGCTTTACAGAAGCAGACCAGCACACCTTTCTTCCACAGAGCGCCTGGAGGCTCCTGGCCCCTGACCTTCGGCCAGCAAGCAAGCGCTTAACCATGGCACACCAGGGTCCCTCTGTGGGGGAAAGGGACATCGATTCTATAGGTAATGGGGGGGGGGGTGCATGTTAAAAATGATTTAGCACGATTCCTAAAAAAGGTTCCTTGCTAGTTTATGAGTATAATAATCACATCACTGCCTAATATACACAAATTCAAGAAGTCTCAGAATGCATATATTCTACCACGTGCTAGTGAATTTCCGAGTATTTCAAGAACGTGAACTCGGCTTTGAAGAGGGAAAATAAGCAAGCCACTTTCGTTTGTCCTCTGGACATGAAAAATCACCCCAAATTTATTAAGTCTTGTGGAAGGGACTGCGCTGTGCTGTTTCTATCATTAGAAATGGCATGGGGGAAAATATAGCATGACATTCATTGTGGTGGATACCATTGAGTCTTACTGGTTTCCTATTTCAAGAAGTCCCCTGATAGTTCTTGACACGGAGTTTTGTCCCAGACATCTTAATGGCAGCACAGAATTGCCGGCCTATGACAACCCATCAAGCCTAAGAACACATAGAAGTAGGAGTCTGAAGAGGGTTCGCCAGAGTTGGCTTAGGCTGCCTGTCTCACCACTTCACCCTTTGAAAGCTGTAGATCAGCTTCAGCTAATACGTAGCTGGTAAACTTTTGGGTCGTGGCAGTTCCTTATTTGGAAAGTGCTACTGAACTTCTTTCTACCATGATCCTTCCCTGACCCCCCGCCCCCTCGACTTTGGGTAAATGAATCTGTTTGTGAATCAGAGCACAATCAAGCAGAAAGGAAATGGCTCTAGATAGACCTGAAGAACAAGGCTGCTTCAACTATTTGGGGCATTGCTGGAGATGGATTTGGGTCATTGTTTATATTCCACTGCGGGCCGGAGCCTTGGCCTGTGAGTGGACCTCTTGGTTCTGTTCAATAATTGTATTCATGGTTGCAACCATTTCGGCAGTCTACAAGCTGCCACTGCTGTTAAGGAATTCATTTCTGGGCTGAGCTCCGGTGGCGTAGTGGTTGTGCGCAGGACTGCGGCCCACTGGGACGGAGGTTCAATTCCAGCAGTGGGGCTGGGCCTCCTACTCCCACCACCAGAGAGCAGTGATGCCTCCCCCCCCAAAAAATGAAATTCATTTCTAGTTTTACCATCAAAATGCACCAGCCATCTGCCAGAAGCATCTGGAGAGCCCACTGTGTTTATTCGTAGACAGCGTATTGCCACCTCCCATAGCTTGTATTACAATGATTAAAGCACTCAGCTGCTAACCCCAAAAAGGCAGTGGCTCAAACACATCAAGTGCTCAGCAGGAGAATGATGTGGCCACGTGCTTTCATAAAAATCGACATCCTTGTGCAGTTTCTAGGGCAGCTATTCGATGTCTTTACAGTGCTGCTCTGAGTGAGAGTGGACTTGACGGCAAAGGGTTTTGGTTTCGGCTATGTCACACTTTATGAGAGTAAAGCACATGGCATATGAGGGTGTGTCCAAAAATTCCTGGAAACTTTGAATTTCTGAAAGATAAGAACATTATGTTCATGAACTTTTCAACGCTTCCTCATATAAGGTATTGATCTTGATGTTCCTCCTGTCTCTTTTCTTCTGCATTGGGAGAGACCATGAGTTGTGCCGTAAATAGGAGCTCGCCCAGCTCATCTGTGAGCTTGTTGCACTGTGGTGCAGAGCATGTTCCTGTGACGCTGGGAGCTATGCCACCAGCATTTCAAATACTAGCAGGGATCACCCTTGGTGGGAAAATTCCAAAGTAAAGCTTCCAGACTAAGATAAACTAGGAAGGAAGAGGCAGTTTATTTCTGAACATTAACTACCGAGAACCTTCTGCAGAGCAATAGAACATCGCATGACAGAGCAGCTGAAGAGGAGACCTTTGCGTCCTAAGACAACAAGCAACTCACAGCCGCGGAGGCAATGCTGGCTCTCAGCGAGCCTGTCGCACTGGGTGGAACTGCCCCTTGGACATTGTGAGACTGTACCTGCTTATGGGAGTAGAAAACTTCATCCTTCTCCCTCAGAGTTGCTGATGGTATCAAACCGCTGACTTTACAGATTCAAGCCCAATGCATGACCATTTCACTACAGGCTATACGGACACTTAAACCATGACTGGAGTAGAGCTGCCTCCTCAAAGGAAGGTATACCTGAAAAACGTGAAGAGAGCAAAGCCCTTGGAACCTTCCCTTGCTGATGTGGCATAACTCAGAACAAGAAGAATCAGTAATAAATGATCATTAATAACAAAGATGTAGAAATTACACAGAATGAAGCTAGAAAAACTGGAAGTCATCAACAGCTTAAATGGCACACACAAATGGACCACCCTAGGAATCAGTGAACCAAAGATGAGGGAAGTGAAGATCCTCATGAACGCCTACAGTCTGAAGTTGAACAAACGTACAGTCAAGGTGCATTAATAATCACTAGTATTTAAATGGTAAAGGAGTCCACCACTGCCAGTTAAGTCAATACCATCTTTGAACAATGCTACAGAGCAGAGCAGACCTTTCCCACGGGGTTACTGAGGTTGCAGGTTCTTAAAGAAGCAGACAGCATCATCTTGCTCTGACAGAGCAGCTCATGGTTTTGAACCACCCACCTTTCAATGAGTAGCTCCCCTACTACACCCTATACCCTTCCTGATGAAAATGGCACCCGGGATCACACAGTAGAACTTTGCAAGACCAACAACTTATCCAATGCACATATGCTTTTAAACAGCATACATGGTAACTCTAGATGTGGCTCAAGAGGCAGTTGTGTAAACAGAACAAGGAAATGCTGCATTGCTTAAAATCAGGTCTGCATCAGCTGTTTGATCCTTTCACTGTACTCACTTAGTCTGTTGGAGAAGTAAATCATCAGAGAAGCTGGACTCTATGAAAAAGAATACAACATCGGGATTGGAGGGAGGCTTATTAGCAACCTACAATATGCAAATGACAAAACCGTGTTCGCTAGAAGTGAAGAGAACTTGAAGTACGTGCTCATGAAAAGCAACTACCGCGGCCTTCAGTATGGATTACAACTTAACATTATGAAGAACAAAATCCTCATAACGGGCTCAACAGGGAACATCAAAATACATGGATAAAACGTTGAAGTTGGTGAGGATTTGATCTTGCTTGGCCCCACAATAAATGCTCATGGAAGCAGGTGTCAAGAGATCAAAAGGATGCATTGCACTAGGTCACTCTGCTGCACACCACCTCCTTAGAGTGTTGAAAAGCAAGGAGGTCAGTGGGAGGACCATGATGCACCTACCCCAAGCCTTGGAATTTTCAGTCACCTCACCTGCAGGTGAGAGCCAAACCCTGAAGAAGAACGACCTAAGAAGAATAAGATGTAGTTGAACTATGGTGCTGGCAAAGAATACTTAAAGTACCCTGGACTGCTAAAAGGATACACAGTGCGGAAACAGTGCAGTTAAAAATGCTTATTAGACACAAGAATGGCGAGACTTTGAACACTCATGACTGAAGATGAGATGCGTTAAAAAACTTCATCTCATCACGAACAAAGAGAGCGAAAGTTCATTCGAAAGACATGAAAGAAAAAATGATGGATTCCAGAAGAGACTCTGAAACTTACTATGGAAGGTAGAAGAGTTAAAAACAAATAATGAACATCAGAATGTTTCAAAAGGCAGCTCTAGAGGAAAATAAATATTATAATGAAATGTGCAAACTCTGAGTTAGAAAACAAAACCAAAGTGCATGCTTACCACTTTCCAAGCTGAAAGAACTGAAGAAAAAGAATTCAAGCCTCAACATGCATGACTGAGGAACTTAATGTGCACAATATTGAAGAATACATTGGGATGCATCAAAAGAAGCTGAAAAGAATACAGAGAGTCACTGTAGCAAAAGGAAATGATTTCAGCAAGTACCAGATGATCCAAAACCAATGATCAAAACAACAACAATAAGTAATGCTGCAGGAAGAACCACACTGAAGGATTGGTGAAAAGGCTCTGGAAACTGAGGCAATACCAAATGAAATGTTTCCATACATGGATGGAGGTGTTCACTCATTGATGCCAGGAAATATGGAGAGCAGTCACCTGGCCAAATGACTTGAAGAGATCCATATTTATGTCTATTTCCAAGAAAGGAGATTCAACAGAATGTAGAAACCATCGAACAGTAATGTTAATAAAACATGCAAGTTAAATTTTACAGATGTAATTAAAATGATTGCAGAAATACATCAACAGGGAACTTCCAGGAACTCAAGCTGGATTCAGAAGAGAACATGGAATGAGGGATATCATTGCTGATATTAGTGGCTCTCGGCTGAAAGTAGAGAATACTAGAAATATGTTTACCCGAGTTTCATTGACTATGCAAAGGATTCTAACAAATTATGGATAACATTGAAAAGGAGGAGACTTTCAAAACACTTTTATTGTGCTGTTAGTGGGGTCTATACACTGAACAAGAAGTAGTTATCCACTCCACAACTCTTTACACCACTGAATTGTATGATGTGTGAATTGCATGTCAATACTTAAAAACGTTTTTTTTTTTTAAGGAAGTAGTTATTCCAACAGGACAAGAGGAGTCGATGTTTTAAAGTCAGAAAATATGCATGATAGTGGGTTCTATCTTTTCATTATACTTATTCAATCTGTACACTGAGTAAATTGTCACAACATATGGACTGTATGAAAAAGAAGCTGGACTCAACATTGGAGGACTCATCAGGAGAGTGCAGTATGCCATCTGGCTTCTTGAAAATAAGGAGGGCTGAAAGCATTTACTAACGAAGATCAAAGACGTCAGCCTTCAGCATGGGCTACAGAACAAAATCCCTCAGCCCTGCACCAATAATTAACAGTATGACAAATGGAGAAAATATTGACATGGCCAAGGACCTCCTTCTACTCGATTCCACAGTCCACACCCAGGGAAGCAGCGATCAAGAAATCAAATAATGTGTGGCACTGGGCAAGAGATCTCTTAAAAGGGTTAAAAACCAAAGACGTCATATTGAGGACTGGGTGTTCCTGAGCAACGTCATGGTATTTTCAATTGCCTGGAATGCACACAAAAACTGGACAATGACTAAGGAAGGCTGAAGAAAAGGTGATGCCTCTGAATTATGATGATGGCAGAGAATACTGAATAGAACAGGAACTGTCAGAAGAATGGACAAATCTGTATTTGGAAGAAGTACCTCGAGAATGCTAGGCAGAAATGAGGATAGGCATGTCATCAGGAGGGACCAGTTCCTGGAGAAAGACATCAGACTTTTTTTAAATTGGGGGTTCTTATAGCTTTTATAGTAATTCATACATCCATTATATCGAGCATATTTGTATATAAGTTGGCATCATTATTTTCTAGATACTTACTTTCTATTGAGCCCTTGGTATCAGCTCCACTTTTTACACCCCCCTGAGACCCCTTGATAAATGATAAATGATTGCTTTTACATCTTACATTGATAGAGCGGAATGCCATCAAAAAAGAAGCTCCTCAAGGAGACACACTGACACAGGGGCTGCAACGATGACGATGGCCTCACCCCTGGCAATGATGCTGAGGATGGTCCCAGATGGGGAGTGGGGGCGAGAGGGGTGGTGTCTCATTTCATTCTACCCAGAGATGCCAGGAGCTGGAACTCTGTCTTGCAGGCACCCGACTATCAACAACATGCTACACTGTTTAAAGCTAAAGAATTGACAGTCAGGAGCATTAGATCCAATTAGCAGATGGTTCCCAATACCACGGCACACCAAATAAAACATATAAAAACAGACAAAACAGTCATAACGCAAAGTCCTAAAACAATAATAAAACGTAGAGAAAAGTGCTTAGACGTTACTCCTCATTTCTTGCAAAGTAAGCTCATATTTAAGTTCAGATGGACTGGGTTAACATTCACTATTTTTAATGTTAAAATGCCCTAGGGAAGCTATAAACTCACCAAATATGCTGTTAACCTTACTTTATATTGTGTGCAGCTGTATGGCTTTGTACCAGTGACCAAACTTCCTAACTGGGCCAGCAAAGTGAAAGAGGCTTTTTTCCAAAACCTCTCAATAACAATGCTCTGCTTGTCACTAGATTTCCATTTCATTTTTCCCTACTCCTTCACACTAGTATTGGTTTTAGGGTTTACTTATTTCCAATTACTTTCTCTGGTTATCGTTTTCGCTGAGGAGGGCACTCGATATTAAATGGGGAGAGAGACAGGCAAGGAGACAGAATGATGAGAGAGAAAAAGGAATTCAGATGCCGACTTCTGCCCCTCTGAGGTCCTGCTCACTGACCTCTCAGAACCGCCCTCATGGGCAAGTTTAAAGAGACACTTCAACATTTCTGTGGGCCATTCTGGCATCGTTCACACTAAAGATAGAATCTTTGGGGAATTCAACAGGGATGATGGTTGTTCTTCATTTTGCGGATTGTCTACATGGGAGGCTAAAACCGAACATTTTCTACAAGAGAACCGGGTTGGTTTTGGACTGCTGACAAGCATTAGCAGGCGACATTTGAGAGGGAGAGGCAGCCATGTTTTGGTGCTTCCCCCCACCCACCGACACTGAGATGAAGTCAGAAGCAGTGTGCCCAGGTGTTTAGGTGTGACCAGCTGCCACCCTGAAGGCTTCCTCCTCAGGAAGGGCAGACTTAGAGCTGGATCTCCATGACATTTGAGGTGGGACCAGGCTTATTGTCCTCGACAAGCTGACCAGCGTGTTGTCACAGGCTTTTTTTTTTTCCTTTTTCACAACATCAGGTACAGCACATACCCAGACTCAACAGTAAATATCAATCTTTTATCCAAGAACCAAGTGTGAGCAGGGGAACCAGTGCTCTTGGAAAATGTTTTCTCCTTGAGGTAGCGGTTCTCAACCTTCCTAATGCCATGGCCCCTTAATGCAGTTCCTCATGTGGTGGTGACGCCTCCCCCCCTCAAATAGAACATTATTTTCATTTCAACTTCATAATTGTAATTTTGCTACTGCTATGAATCATGACGTAAATATTTGCTATGCAGGATGTATTTTCATTGTTACAAATTGAATATAATTAAAGCAATGTGATTAATCACAAAATAATATGTAATTATATATTGTGAAATGTTTCTTTCTAATTACAAATAAATGAAATTTTGAAGCATGGTGTAACATGGGAGACAGTCTTCACGTGGGGTACTTGTATGTCGGCGTACCTGCATGTGGGCGGACCCGCCAGGAGACAGATATAGGAGTGATGTCTCAGTTCCAAAGACCACGAGAAATATGTGTTTTCTGATGGTCTTAGGCCACCCTTGTGAAAGGGTCATTCGACCCCCATAGGGGTCGCTCTCCGCAGGTTGAGAACGGCTGTCCTAAGGCTTCTGATGTGAGGAAAGCCAGCTACCAGCTAGTTACTAATATTTCTCCTGGAAGAGAACAAATTAAATAAAAAAGGTTCTTAAGATGAAAGCCGAGGCAAACTTCGACTAGTCTATAGTATGCTTGGGGAACAACAACAACAATAAATTCATTGTACTTGATATAACATGATAACAACTTAGTTGTAATGGTCACCAAAAGGAAAATGAGATAAGTCTAACCCCCGATGAACAAGTCCATGTTTCATTCTGATCCAAATTTCAAACGCTTGCTTGCCCTGTTTGTCTTTGATTCCTTAATCAAAACCCTTGGTCTACCACTGACCACAATGCCTCAGAGGAAGAGCTGGGAAGCTACTGGAGCCAGCACTCACTCTAAGCAGAAGGTACAGGTTCCTGTCCCCCAGAGAAGGAGGTGCCCACAAAAGCTCCTGGTATTGCCAGTTCAGCATTGCATCATCAGAGCCCGACCAGAGAACGTCCATGTCCTGGTACCACTCACACCCAATTAGGAAATCCATCATACTGGCTTTAGCCATGAAAGGTCTTCAAATGCATTCATTCCTCCTTTTGCTAAAACAATATTTAAATACAAATTCTAAGAGACTAGAAAATCTTAGTCTAATATGATTGGGCTAGAAGCCAATGACTGAGATAGCATATTGCGCTGCTCCTAACAGCTGTACCCTGACTTAATGTGATTACAGACCTGTTTGGATAAAGGAAGGGAAATAAATTAAGAACAACTGATTTTAAAAAACAAACAACTTACATGGCATTGGTGTTTTGTAAAAAGGAAGACATGAATTTAAAACAAAACCACTCTATTTCCCATTTTAGTCATATGTAACTATATACGTTTTGAATGCATATACAAATTTGATATATGGTACATAAGGGTCTATTAAAACGTTCTATCATTTTGGCTTTTTCTTCTTCAATTAGAACCATGGGTCCCTACAAGGGAGTACACTGCAACCCAAAGGGGCACACTACGGATACAGGCAGCGGCGTGGTCAAACACATAAGTCGGTTTACATGATAATCTGTAAAATGGAAAACGAAAGGGGTAGAAAATAGCTGGGGGTACTCAAAGTTGCAAAAGAATATATGGGGATTGTTTCAACAGAATGGATCTAATCTACATCTTGATAAGAATGGTGGTTACATGACGAGGCAGTTTCAACGTTCATAGAACCATACACTAGAAACGATACACTGTACATCAGTTAAAAACACTGTCATCGAGCTCATTCTGAGTCCATTCTGAGTGACCCTGCATATAGCTCCCAAGATTGTAAATCTCTATGGGTGCTGATGTTGCAGTTCCTCCCTTGGGGCAGCGGCTGGTAGGTTTGAGCCTCCGACCTTACGGTGAGCAGCCCAACACTTATCCCGTAGCACCGCGACTCAAGAAACCCGACTTTAAAAACAGTAGCTACTATTTTTCACTAACTATACGTATGACACCACAGAGAGGAATGGAAACAACCTTCTTAGGCTGTCAGCTGTGAATGAGAAGTCCTGATGCACAAGTTTAGATTTTGGAAGATGGATTCTATAGTTCTTTAGAAGGTTAGCTAATGTATGACGTTCTCTAACTTGGTGAGTTACACACCCATCGATCACTGATGGGAGGAAGATGAGAGCATGTCATTTCTGCTTCTATTATATTTAGACCATGTGGTCAAGGCTACCTTTCTCATCCTACTACAGAATCTGCCGGTCAGTTAGCAATCCCCCTTAATCATGGGGCAGGCAGTCTTGCAAATACACCAAAACAGCTTTCACGTTTCTGCCTCAGGTGGACACAAACATTATCGATGCAGTTTCTAAGCAATCTTCAAAATGACCAACAAAATGATCTCAGTCACAAGGAGGGTGATTCTGTAGTTGTACTCTGGTGCCAAGCATGCACCCAAGGACTCAGAAAGTCTGGGTGCTGGAGAGAAGAGCAATCTCAAGAAAGAGATGCCATGAGGGTGCCAGGCTTAGCACAGACAGCTGCATCTACTCAGTCACAGAGATGCGGACTTCCTCTCCAGGGAGTTGGAACTAGAAGGGCCCCTCAAGCCTCACATACCTGGTGAACGGTGTGGAGATCTCACTTTGCCAAACAGCCCGTAGGGTAATCCCCATGGGCCCTGCATCCAAGAGGGAAGCTCTGAGAGCCGGTCCTGGGAAACAGTCTACATAGTCTATGTGGCCCGTGGGGGACATTGATGCGGCCTGCCAGGTGTTTCTGCCACCGCTGCTGTCCTGCTTAGCAGCCGACTCATCCCAGGCCCACAGGGAATTTGTTCATAGTTTTTTTTAAAACGGCAGTCTGGACCTCCAACAGTCTGGGGGACAGGGAACGGGCCCCCTGTTTAAAAAGTTTGGGAAGCCCTGATGCAGACTGATGAAATGCTTCCAATTTCGAGCCATGAAGTCAAAATTTCAGTGGCTAAGGGTCACTGCTGCTCTTTTTTCCCGAAAAATGAAAACAAAACAAAACCAACCTCGGAGTTATACCAGGGGTACGAGGGAAACTGGTTAACTGGCTAAGAAGGGGCTGGCCCTGTTTTAGCCTCATGACTTGCTGTCAGATTCTCTTGGGTGGGGGGGGGGGATGTGTGAGAGATCTGTACAGATGCACCACAATCACTGGTCATCCAGCAAACTCGGGTCTGACGAGCACATTCTGTGCTTTCATACTTCTGCAAAGGTAATGCTGGATGATAGAGACAAAATATATTGTGTAGGGGATTACTTCTGTTCAAATTCAACCGGAAAACCAGGTACTATTGAATATGTTTAAACAGAGAAGATGGAAATTACACATACCTTAAAATGACAGAGGAGATTCAAAGCAAAACATTTACTGCAACCCCTTTCCCCAGAACCTGAGTTTGGGTTACACTTTAGACCTTTGTGTCTTTAAACTAGGATTATTAGAAAATAACTTGAACAGGAAAGGAGATAATGATGAAAGAACAGATATGTCCAGAGTAGGACTTCTCAGTCTTCACACATCAAACCAGTCAAAATAATGTTTTGTTTGATGAGTAAAGCTCATGTATTTGTCTTAGAGGCTGGGGGTCATCTGTCAGTATTGAAACAGAAATAAAACTATTTTGTTTCATATCTTAAACTAAAATAATGGTTCTCCCTTTTCATAAACACCCTTTGAACAAGAGACAAAAGGGAAGGATGGGGGTGCCTGGCACAGTGCCCCGCTCCCGGGGAAGGAGTGACACCCGTTGTGTATCCATGTCACACCTTGTTTCCACACTGGGTGCCGGCTCCCCAAACAAACACATTCCATTGACTTATTACAACCCATCCTCCCAACACCGGGTGGGACGGTGTAGAACTGCGGTCCATACGCTTTCCTGGGCGGTGAACTTTATAAGCAGCGCACCAGGTTTGTCCTCTGAGGCCCTGCTAGGTGGAGTCAAACCTCTAACATTTAAGATAACCATCAAGAGCTTCACTTTCTGTGTTATCCAGGGACCTGGGCTCTGAGCACTCTCTACCAACTTGTGAAAAGGGGTTATGAAGAGAGCTGGCCAGCGTGCATCTCAATATAGCCATTTGTGTCTACGAGCTGGAACGAAGTTCATCACCCTGATAGACGGCTATCTAGCATGCCTGTGACAGGAGAACCGGTCACACTTGCATTCACTATCAAATTTACTTGAAAACACCTAACACTGTGTTCACACCCTATTTTCCTAGATTGAAAACAAAATTTACTCCTCTTTCACCCCAATTAGCTACAATATCCTTTTTTATTCTTATTATTCACCTTATTGGGGACTCTTGCAGATCTTATAACAACCGATAAATCAATGGTATCAAGCACACTTGTACATATGTTGCCTTCATCATTTTCAAAACATTGTCTTTATAGTTGAGCCTTTGATATCAGTTCCTCTTTTAATACTCTGAGAGCTAAAATAACATATGTAGTACAAATCTATTTGGGAAAATTCATGACATTGTTAAGATTAAATTGTTACCATCACCTAATCATAGAATGTGCATAAATGTAACAACCTATTCAAACATTGTGAGGGTGAAATTTTCCCTAAACTTATAAGTTAAATATGAAGGGTAAGTGAATTTATTGAGTCTTTAGAAACTCAGCTAAATACATTATTCTATTTCTTAACATGCAACAAATCATGCCTGTATTTTCACTCTGTAGGAAAAGAATGAAACATTTTTGTAGGAAATCTGATGTTAGTTCATTCAAAAGCCTTGGCCTGTTACATGCAGCTTCAGTAGTCTATAATTGCATGGTGTTAAGGGAGGTGATGGGGAGTTTACGACTAAAGATATATTTCAGCTCTTATGAGATTAAAATAATACATAATCATATGGAGGAACGCTTAACAAAGGAACAAATCTAGCAGGTGAAAAACAAAACATCCTAAGAATTCACCTTAAAAGTTCATATTTCTTATTTATTTGTAAATCCTTGAGTATTGGACAGTCAGCTTGGAATCTACACATATAGACGCTGGGCTGTGTTAGAGTCCACATGGAAATTCCTTATAAAGTATCCTGAGCACAGGAAAACTTTGTGTATGTGTGTGTGTTCCAATATAAATTGGGGAAAAGAAAACACACACACACATACATAAAAACCCTCCTGGCAATTGTATTCAACATCTCTATAAATTTACATGGAAAAAGTTGCTAGATTTCTGTGCTTTAAAACAGCAAAGGAATGAGCTATTTTATGTTTGTTAATTGAAGGACTCTAACACCTAACAAAAGAGTCTTTTAAGTTTTATAAATCATAGTCACTTTTAAAGATCTTGACACACTTGTGTGCTTACTTCAGCTCACACAATATGAACATCTTTAACAATTTATGTGCCCAAACAGGGCTACCACTGTACAATCCTCACAATGTGTGAACTTTGCCACCACTGTTTAGCATGTTAGCCAATAAAGTGTAACCTTCTCATATGCATGTATATTACTTCATATTTGTACATTTTACCCCCACAGGAAACACCGACCTTTAAAATTATCACGTATTTATCACAAAATAAAAAATATGTATTTTCTGGTATGTGCCATTTAAAAAGACATTAACCAATTTCCGACAAATTAGCCCATAAAGCAGCAGGAACAAATAAAAGTGACTATTTTCCAATTGATAAATTAGATGATCTAAGAGGGGGATAGATGACAAATGTATTCAATTATTTAAACAAATTTAAGGCACTTTTTATGAAAATAGGTGCATTTTCTAGTTTGTTATCGGTTTAAAAAGTCTCAAGATGATAAAAAAACATCAAAGGAGCTATTTCAGCATACGTTACTAATTATTTATTGGTATTACTACCTAGGAGTGATAGTTTGATTAGTGTTTTCAAAGTGGTGATTTGGCAAGTTATTGCTAACATCTGTATCAGAAAGAGAGCATATCAATAATATTCTTAAATAGTGAAATTCCTGAAAGCACTTTTAAAAGTTAAGACAAAACAAAACAAAAAACCCTGTAAAACTAGTTTTATAACTAAGGTAAGAATAATGGGTCAATTAAATAGTATTCCATTTCAAAGATGGACGATAGGGCATAATTTATATTTAATGTAAGTAAGAAATGTGTAGTAGACATTTTAACTATCAGTCTACTTTGTCTTAGGACTATAAAACAATGCACCAGTCTTTAATGGCATGACTTCTTTTTCTTCATAGAGTGGATGGATGCTAGCACATACCCAGAGATGGAAACAAATCTATGGCCCTCATTCCTGGCCTTCATTCATTAATAGTGTTTATTAAATGTGGCAAAGGCAGATTTGCTGGTGATGAACTCGGGATAAAATGGAAAATATGTGAACCTTGACCTTTTTAACACCACTTAAAAATCAGAAACAGACCCACCGGGCCACCACCCCGTTGCCACAGCCTAACAAATTGGAAACCTGAGCTCCACCTCACCGGTGTAAAACGCAGGGGCTTGTCAAAGGCTGGGCTTGCGGCAAATGCCTGATGCCGCTCCAGACCAAATGCATGGAGACAAGTACCGTCAAACAACAAATGCAGCATAATTTCAAGGGATATCTAGCGTTTCCCAAAACACTGGATGTCAAAAATATTTGTGAACTTGCTGCTTCCTCTGCCTTTGCTTTGTTTTTATATTTCATTTGCAAAACACAGAGGGCATAAATTATAGTTGCACTAGAGAGAGTGCTTACATTTTTATTGCGGGAGTGTATAAACGCCACCCTCTATGTGCCCCTGCCCCACTCTTTCGGCTTCTTCTGCCACAGCACTACCATTTCCAATCAACCGCTCTCCTAACTTCATCACTTGGCACCTACCACACACATGAGCTGCCTTTGGGCCACAAATAATTCTCAATTTAGGGTTTCTTTAGGAACTATCTTGCCTTGGGTTTTCCCTTGATTATAAAATTATAGAGCCTTTTTATTGTGATACTTCTTTTGACTTCTCCAGACTGGTAGAATGAATATATATATGTATATATATATAATTTCCAATCTCTTGGGATACTGTCTAACTTAGAAATGAGTTTGTAAAAGTCAAGGAATGAAGAGGTGTAAAACAGCTGCTATGTTCTGTACTTTCAACTTGGAAAACTCGGGTCTAGGCAAAGTGGGGGGAGATTCTCCATGAACTTAACTAAGGCAATACAGTCCACGTGAGGGAGAGGAGGGGCAAGAGATTAAATGACATTCAAAATATAACCACGTCTTCATTTGATTAACTTTAATCTAATTATAAAAAGTCACTACTCAGTTCCCTACCAAACAAGGAGACCTCAGAAGGTTTAAGAGGGGGGAAAAAAAACAGGTTAGAGAAGCAAAAATAGTGCTGAATTAAAGCACATGGAGGCCAGTGGCTTTGAACCTGGGTGCCACTAGTCATTCCAATGGAGTGAGGCAGACTGCGGCTCTTGGGGCTCTCAACAGAGCCCTCATTGTTTTCAAAGGCACTTAGGAAAATGCTGCTTTATATTGCCTCACACCACAGTCTCAGTGTGCAGCCTGAGAAAAGGCAGCAAGCTGAAGGAAGGAAGGAAGGAAGGAAGGAAGGAAGGAAGGAAGGAAGGAAGGAAGGAAGGAAGAAAAGAAGGAAGAAGGAGAAGCAGGAGGAGGAAGAAGCAAAGAAGAGGAGAAGCAGAAGGAGGAGAAGGAGGAGGAGAAGGAGGAGAAGAAAAAAGCAAGGATATATTGGATGTATATACAACCCATCCTCCCACTTCCTCCTGCCCCCAACACAGAAAAACACATTTTTCTGCTGTAAACTACCCCAAACTCAATTCCTGGCTCACACACTGTGGTAAAGGATGTTATGGTGGTGCATAATTTATAACTGGAAATTTCTGATTCATGTGGGATTTGGGCATTTTTTTGCCCTTTACCCACTGGCCCCTCCATTTCCACGTCAAGCACAGCAAGGTGAAAGCCGTCAGGCCTTGGGGCCAATGCCATCCCAGCAGCGAGTGAATAAACACTGACTGTCTGAGAGTGCAGTTACTCCACACCTGTTTAAAATGTTTATACAGTAATTAAAGATTAATGCGTATTCCAGACCAGATAAATATTAGACAGTGTGTGTGTGCGTGTGTGTATACATATATGTATCTGCAGCACTCAGAGAACAAAGACTTTATTGTATCAAGCTGCCCAGTAAAGGATATATGATCTAAAAGGCCTGAGCTTCACAGAGTTTACATTACAGAAGGGGAAAAGGCTTAAAAACGTTAAGTGGTAGGAGCTACTGAGTGCCCTCCAGAAGGCAGGTAGTTAGTTAGGACTGAGTATGAGCTAATTCTATTGCTAGCAGTTGGTTTTCTCTTGAGTGAAAGGGCCTCAGTTAACTCCTGAACAGCAGTTTAATGGGTCTTTCTGAATGATATATTGAAGTTCAACAATTAAAACCATCTGAAACTATGAAAAAAAAACCCACCATTTACGTGTTTAAAAGAACGATTAATTGTAATGTGGAAATCTTATTCTGGACTCCTGGAGGCAGTGCACTGAACTGTGTGTGGTAAGGGGCAGTGAGCCACAGCAGCGGCGAAAGTCCGGGTGTGGGCAGCAGCTGTGCCTACAATGGGTGGGGGGGGGGGGCGTGCCCTGTGTGCCTCAGAGGGATCCAGGACGCCCCGCGCCCGTCTGGGCAGCACATACCATACTGTCCAGAGGGTGTGCGTCAGTCCTTTTCAGGAAGGAAAACCATCTGGCAAAGCACTCGTTTAATGACAACATACATATATCTGTTAGTTTATAGTACATTGATAGTTTTGTTAACTTTTTTAACTAACAGGAAAAAAAAAAAAGAACAAAGAAGCAGTTGTCTTTCAATTTATGCCAGAAATAGGCACCCAGCATTTTGCTAGACAGTCAGCCACGTCTCCCAATTTGCAATAATATTAGAGAAATTCTCTACTTTTCCTCTGATGATATCCGTTCTGGAAAAATTCTTTATGGAAAGGAAAAGTGACTTTGGAATTTCCTATTTGCATATGGCAACAAATCGGACAGTTTAAAATATCGCATGCTGTGTTTCCTTAAAGAGCATGTCAATAGTATCAAATAAGGATTGTTCTCAGGAAACTGTTAGATACATTTCCTAAAATTACCTCTAAACGTTTCACATAAAAAGGATTTTCCTTGGGCTAAGCCCCGGTGGTGTAGTGGTTGTGCGCAGGACTGCGGCCCACTAGGATGGAGGTTCGATTCCAGCTCCACGGAGCAAAGGTTGGGCCTCCTACTCCCACCACCTGAGGGCAGTGATGCC